>CAJQZJ010033015.1:7655482-7684763 GCA_907164525.1 Lophiomys imhausi | reverse complement strand
CTGCCCTCCCTCCTCCCTCCTCCTGCCCTCCCTCCTCCCTCCTCCTGTCCTCCCTCTCTCCCTCCTCCTGCCCTCCCTCTCTCCCTCCTCCTGCCCTCCCTCTCTCCCTCCTCCTGCCCTCCTTCCTCCCTCCTTCCCTCCCTTCCTATCCTCATGTATCACAGAATGGCCTAGAACTCACTATGTAGCTGAGGGTGACCTTGAGCTCCTGGGAATACAGGTTTGTATTACCTGGTTCTAGGCAGTGCTGAGTCCAGGGCTTCATGCATGCTGGCGTAAGCACTGGACCTACTGCGCTCCCCCCCAGCTCCAGCTCCGGCTCCAGAGACGGCTGCCTATGCAGAGCTTCCTAATGCCTCTTGAACCATAGGGTACAGGGACATCACTGCTTCTATATCCATGTGCCGATAGCACCCAGGGTGGTAATGATGGTCCATCCTCCCTAGCTCACTCACACTGCTTGCTAAATAAACGCCTCTCCTCAAAGGCAAACTGGGCTACTTCACGCTGTCTTGCTGTCTGTGTCTCCCAGGGGATCACCTAGCTGCAGTTGGCATGGAGGTGTGCCCTGTTAATCACTGCCAGGACTTTAGACTTGCTCACCCACCTGAGATCTCCCTGCCTCAGAACTTCAACCAGTTGTGATTTGGGGCACATCTCCCTATCAGGTTGTAGGGGTGCAGCCAACTGTCCACTTTCTTTCAAGCCACTTCTCTCAGGCTCAGGTCTTGACACAGCTTCCTTCTGTCCTGGGTCCCTGCCCTCATCACTGAGCATTTCAGCCTTGGAGACTATCCCCACTCCAGCACCTCTGCAAACCCTTGTTTTTAAAGTTCCATCTCCTCTCTATCACCCCTTTTCTCTTTGGGGCTCTGAATAAGCATCTGGGGCTAACCTAGCACAGTGCTGCCAGCCCACAGAACCCATGCTGGGTCCTCACAGTTCTGGGAGTAAAAACCTTAGCTTAGGGAAGCAGCTAGGCTTTAATGCTTCTGGAGAGAGGTCTTCCCATCTCAACGCCATCTGGGATTTGCAGGGAGTTCCTGGCATTCCAGTCTCTGCCAGTATCCACACATGGTCTTGGCCTTTCTGTGTGTCTTTGCTGTTATTCTAAGATGTCGGTCATGCTGGATTCAGAGCTGCTTGCTTAGAGGTTCTGCATTTCATGTAAACTAATCACATCTATGATGGTGGTGCTAATGGGGACATTTTCGTATGTGGAGCAGAGGAGTTAAGGTTTTATGCCTGGAGGGAGGTGGTCATGTCTCGACCCAGGTATATGCAGCCCTGCTGGACAGAGCACCTTGCCTAGCCCCCCCCCCCCCCCGTTTCTCGGCTGCTCTCTTAGTACAAAGCCTGGAAGCCCTTTCTTGTGCGAGAAAGTCCCTGGACCTCACAGTACACTCATGAGCACCATCCAGCCTTCACCTTCACCTCCTTCCCCTCCTGTTAGGGTTGTCCATATATGTGGTCCTGCAAGATGATCCCGACTCAGAAACAGAGGCAGAGTTAGTGTCTGGGTGGAACGGTGTGGGGGAGCAGGGTTCTGTGTCAGCTAACTGTCCGGTGCCATGATAAAAGGACTAAGAAAATCAGATGCAAGGAGGAGAGATAGTGTGGCTCATGATCTCAACATTCTCAGTCCATGGCTACTCAGCTCTGCTGCTCCAGGAAGAGGTGGGGAATGGTGGAGGAACAGGGCTTCTCAGCGATGGGCAGCAAGGAAGCAGAGGAAGAAGAGGGGGGGGGAGGAACAAGAACACCATCACCCATTACCTGCATCCTCCCGATGGATGGGTCTGACTTTCTAAAGTTCCTGACAACTTCCAATAAATAATATCATCAGCTGGCAACCAAATATGAACATTGGGGACTGCAGATCCAAACCAGGACTCTCCTATTCTGCCTTACTGCAGGGAACCCCTTCTCTAGATATCTGTGTTTATTAAGGATAGAGCTGTGCAGATTGTGTTTGATTATTATGGAGACTGGGCTTATGTAGCTCAGGCTGGCCACAGATTTATTACATAAGTGAAGATAAACCTTGAAGGTGGACCGGATCCTCCTGTACCCATCTCCCGACAGCTGAGATTACAGCCATGCACGACCACACCCAGCCTTATTGCCTTATTTATTTGTTTTCCACATGTACATCTTTCCAATACTGCATATTTCAAATAATCTCTGCATGTGTACTTCAGATTTGTTGCAGTCTGGACATCAGACCACGGTGATGAAGCACACTTGATGGTAAAGGAATTTTCACACAGTGTTTTGGTTTCCTGGTGCATAAAGCATGTGTTTACACTGTAAGTCTGAATAGTACTGTATCTTTAAAATAGCAGTGGGCATATCTTAATCCAAACTATTGCATAGCTAAGAAGTACTGGCAATTATCTGAGCTTTAGGGAAGATGACAGACTTGCTTGAAGCACGCTGGCCACAAGCCTTTGATTTGTAGGTAGCATAATAAAATGGAGCAGGAAACATGGACTCCTTTGCTGGTTAGGGGCAAATGAACTCCCTGTGGGTTGCTCGTGACAGGAGGGTGATTCTGTTTTCTCATACATTTCTCAGTATCGCACAGATCCTTGGTGCAGCACAAGGATCCTCCAAATCCTTTCCCCTCACCCTCTTTTATGACTGTTGTCTAAATGCCACCAAAGGTGGTAGACTATTTAGTACTTGGGATAGGGAGAGGAAGTTAAGTCACTCGGGGCATGTCTTTATTAGGGGGTGTTGGAATCCCCACCCCTTCCTGTATTTTTCTTTTGTTTCTGGTTGTTAGGAAGCCAACAGCTTCCCTCTTCTTCATAGGTCTGAAGACAATAGAGCTGGCTGACTATCAGTTGAAGGTCTTGAAACCACAAGCCAGAACAAACCTTTTCACTTTATTGACTATCATTCTCTAGGATTTTGTCACAGGGAGAGAAAGATGACTGATACAACATCTGTAAAGCAATATGGAAGGATGTGGGGAGAGAATAGGCTTTGGGACATGCATCCTGGATCTCAAATCCAGGGCCACCCTCAGACCCCTAACCAGCAAGGTGGTTACCATGGGGTTATAAACTGCCTTGTGGGGCATCTGAGGATTGGATGAGGTGGTCCAGCTGAAGGCACAGGAAGTGCTGGCACATTGCCTGGGATTGCTTGACCTGTGCACTGTCTATAGGTCTGAAAGAAAAGCTTCACAACTTACCCTCATCTCAGGCATGATGATCATTCCTTTGAAATATGCATATGCTAATTTCATTTTTATTGACAATCTGAGAGGGGCTGGAGAGAAGAAGGCTCAGTCAATAAAATACTTGCCAACTGGGGCTGGAGAGATGGCTCAGTGGCTAAGAGCAGTGGCTGTTCTTCCAAAGGACCCGGGTTCAATTCCCAGCACCAACATGGCAGTTCACAGCTGTGTGTAATTGCCAGGTATGGTGGGACATGCCTTTAATCCCAGCACTCAGGGAGGCAGAGGCAGGCGGATCTCTGTGGGATCAAGGCCAGCCTGGTCTACAAAGTGAGTCCAGGACAGTCAAGGATACCCAGAGAAACCCGGTCTCTAAAAACCTAAAAATAAACAAATAAACAAACAAAAAACTTGCCAACCAGTTCAATCCCAGAACATAGGTAAAACACCAGGTATGGAGGCACACACCAGTCAGGAGGATCATAGCTTGCCCTCTAGCCAGTCAGTGAGATTCAGATTCAGTGAGAGATCCTGTCTCAAAAAATAGGTAGACAATGACTGAGGAAGACCACACACATACTCACATGCACATACATACACACACTCACTCACACACATGCACACACATGTACACAACACACACACTCCCATGCACTCAACACATACTCACATGCACACAACACATACTCACATGCACATAAATATGCATACTCATTCATACATGCACACAACACACACTCACTCACATGCACTCACACACATGCACACAACACACACTGACATGCACACACATGCACACACTCACACACATACACACATGCACACACACACTCACAGGCACATACACACACACACTCACACACATGCACACAGAAACAAAAATAATGCATGTGAATATTTAAACACAAATAACACATTTGTGGTTTAGTGTCAGTGGTTCAATTTAGAGCCCATCACAGTGGGAGAAGCACTTTATTTTACCAAGATAATAACCTTGGTAATCAATGTTTTCATTGAAAGCCTGGAAAGCACTTCTGAGCCAGCCTGGCACACTCACACATGCCCCACCTACTCTACTCGCTCACAGAAGTACTTCAGCAAACAGAATCATGTTCAGTTAGCCAGTGCCAGCATTTGGGCTCACTCGTTTCAAGTATGTGCACATGGAGGTCACTTTGACATGCACCCTCACAGCTTCCCTGCTGACCTGGCACCCAGTGTGTGCTCACTGGTCCACACTGCCCTTGTTAAGCCTGGCTTTTTTGCATCCTTCCTCCATTGAATGAGTCAAGAACCATAACCTCCCTTTATGTGTCTCCCTCTGTCCAGCAGCCTGAAGTCAAATCTCTTTCCTGCTCCCAACCCACCCCTTCCAGAGAGGCTGTCCTTTCTATTCTTCCTCAGCCTTGTGTTTTGGTGTCAGGCCTTGCACAAACACAGCCTATCTGCCATGCCCCATTGGTTACCCCTTCCTTACAGTCTTCTTAATCCTGTTCCTCCTGCTCACCTGTCCCTTAACAACTTCCTGCTATCTCATGCCTCTGTGCCTTTGCTAATGCTGTGTTCCCACCTGGAATGCCTCCCTTTTGCTTGTCCTGCTTGGCTGAGATCCCTGGAGTTGCGGTGCTCCCAGGACAAGGTGACTGTGCTCCTCCTCACCTGTCTCAGAGAGGCTCACTACAACAGTCTCACCAAGGTTACTCCGGTGTCCCTTTACCCATATCTCCTCCTGTCCTATCAAGATGAAGACAGACATGGGGGAAGATACAGAGAACCTTTCAGACTGGGGATTCAGGCTTCAGGAAGCCTCTCTTGGAGTGAGGTTTACCACTCTTCCTGCCCTTCATTTTTTCTTTCCACTTTCATGACAGAGCCTTGAAGTAGACACTTCCAAGAGCCAGAAATCTTGTGCCTGGCCCCACAAGAAAGAACACCCTCACAATAAACGGGAGCCTGATTTTGAGTAAAGGACTCCCCAACCACCATCTTTCAGCCCTAACCAAGTACCCTTTCCTGGTAATCAGTTTGCCTTCCTGCAGCTTTGGCGGGTGTGTGTGTGAAACGGTCTAAGCTTTAGGCAAAGTCCTGGTTTGCTGCATTCAGTGAACCAACTGGGAGGTTGCAAAGTGGTTTAGGCAGGGGCAAGCCAGTGAAGCCAAAAGGGACAGCAAAGGCCTTGATTGCAGACATGCCTCTTGGAGCCTTAGACAGCATTTCCTGAAGGTCTGACTTTCTTCACAATATTCAATTTGCATTAAGTAAGGAGAGAGACAGATGCTAGCTCCTGTCACAGAGACCCATTGCTCTCCACATGTAAGTGGCACAGGTGGCTAGGCACCAACACCAGAGCACGCACCACTGTGGCCCCAGCAGAGATGCTAGGTTTCCCAAAGACATGGGTTCTCTGAAGCCAGGCCACACCAGATAGGAACGGAAGCCTTCAAGACTAGCTGGTGTGTCTTTTAACTGGCCGGCTCCTTTCTTTACAGATGAAATTGGATGTTTTAAGTTTTAAGCGTTCTTTATTCCACACCCCAGCCTCCAACTTCTTTGTTTTCTATTTCTGTCTTGGCAGCTGTTTCAGCAGCATCCACATCCACCACAGCTGCTGTGACTAGCTGCCTCTCTAACCGTCATGCAGCGCTGCCGCAGGGAGCTCACCCCTGCCCTCCTAGGCAGCACAGCCTTCCACATTCAGTGGCTTTACATCTCATTGCATGTTCAAATGTCACCTTTCCAACAGAAACACAATTCGGACCTGACTGGGAAGGTCATCTAGGCTACCGCTACTCAGACATTGTCCTCATGGATGTCCTCCAGGGTTCCAGGCCACAGAATGAATGAATTCTTGATATATTCCCACTGATATCTGTTGTGATGATGTCTTGAGACATAATATCTATGGTTGTAAACAATTAACATTCCTCTGTAATACTTAACTTTGGTTGGTCAGAGGGACAACAGGAATAAGACTCAACTGGGATTTACAGGTTTCCCAAAACATTACCAAGAAGCCGGTGAAAGGGTTACTTGCCTCTGACTTCACCAAGTCCAGTTATTGTGGGAAAGCCTGGAGAACGCCCTCCCGTGCCTACCCTGGGAGAGCCAGTCTGAAAACTCAGTTGATGCAAATCTTATTGCTTAGGAGATTCAGGGCCAGGGGCTCTCACAGTGGGGTTTGTCTCAGTGTCTTGAACAACCTCTTCTAGAATGAGAGCTGGTGTCCTGACAGTGTATCCTGACTCTGCTGAGGATTCTTCCCTTACCTGGAATGTGCCTTGGGACACACACACACACGCACACATACAAGTTTGGTGAACACATGAAGTATATATGATTAGCATAGAATCATGGAAACTTTAGATATGTCTGGTTTCCTATGTAATTTATCTTACTTGCAAAAACATTTATAATTTTCTTACTGCCATATTAAAATCTAGATAAGAGCTTGGTTTACAAGAGGCCCTAGTCCCTTTCTTATCTGCGTTTGAGACATCTTGTAATAAGACTTTCCCCCTGGTCTGTAGGGCTTTTTTCAATTTTTCAATCAATGCAGCTGACACAAGACAATTTCAATACAAGGGACATATAACACTGGCCCCATATGAGCAGTCACCTAATTTAGTGAATCTTGGCTGTTTATCCACAATATCTTCCCTGTGAATATTTGAAAGTGCATAACCATTGTAATCTCCTGGTGGGCGGGAGAAGGAAACAGAAGGCCCATGAGAGTCTCTGTGGTCTTAGAAGATGATGAAGCAAATGAGGCTAAGGTACTGTGCTCACCAAACAAACAGGAACATCAGTTAATTGGAATTTTACTATGTGGGATCTATACTCAGTCCCACTCCTGCCCAGCATCTTCTCCCTTCATCTTTCCTCTGTTCTTACTCAACATTTTGGATTCTTTTGAGCTTACATGGTTCTGGAAAAGTAGAAAAATGGGACAGCAGTGGCTGATGTCTTGCTGCTTTTCTTGGCAGTTATATGGGTCAGTATAATCAGCACAAACACAATTTGTCACAAATAGAAGCACCTTGTCCAGGACACATCTTACATGTCCAAGGTACTATTTGGGCTGCTAATAGGAGGCCAATGTCTTCAGCAAGGCATGTGCCCCATTTGAAAGGATGTTCTTGGCAATTATTAAACTTATATAGTGTGTATATATAATTTCAATACTTGAGTTGTAGCTCAGTTGGCAGAGTGCCTGCAAACTGTGTTCTTTCCCCAGCAATGCCTAAGACTGGACACGCTGGAACACACCTGTAATCCCAATACTCAGGAGGTAAGGCCAGGAGGAACCGAACTTCAAGGTTCTTTCAGCTAATACAGCGGGTTAGAGGCCAGCCTGGCATACTTGAGAACCCATTTCAAGCAAATGATAATAAATAGACAGACATACAGACAGACAACAGTGTGATTAAAGGCTAAGGTGCTGGAGAGAACACTCTGCCAGGGCCAGTGAAGGATCCCAAGATGGCGGGGCATAAACTTTCTCTAAAAATCATTGGGTATCTTTTGTGGAGATCATACCCCGAAACCAAACGACAATTGCAAATTCCCTAAAGTCCTGGAATGAGGCCCTCCACACCAGGTTGGCTAATCTGTCTGAGAAATTACCAGTGATAGCCTGGGTTTACTACAAGACCAGTGTGGCCAAGCCTGGCTTGGTGGATGATTTTGAAAAGATATAATGCCCTGAAGATCCCCGTGCTCAAGGATAAGTACAAAATTCTGGTGAATAATGAGGAAAAGAATGATGTGAAGAACTATGCTGAGTTTGTGTCTGGATCCCACATCAAGATCCAGGAATATGAGATGCAGCTGGAAAAAATGAAGAACATAACTCCATTGACCAGATGACCATTGACTGAATGAAATCTTCCCAGAAACCAAGCTAGATAAGAAGTACCCGTACTGGCCCCACTAGCCCCTCGAGAACCTGTAAAGCAAGCTGCCAGGAGGGAGCACAGCCCATACTGAAATAGACATTTACATAGTGAGAAAAAAAGACCAAGATGCTGCTATTAATTTCTTACTAGTTAAACAGAAAATTCTAGGAATGATATTTTGCAAGAAGCACATTCCCCAAAGAAACCATATCAATTCATTTACCCAGACAGCACTGACAATGTTCGGTATTTTATAATTTTTCTCTTACTTCGATAGAATTCAGCCAAAATCGAAGGAGCAAAATGGCCGGACAAATAATGGACAACAGGACCAGTCCTTTTATGATGAAAATAATTTTAATTTTATTCAAAATTATCTCTGAGATATTTCTGGTTTATTTGCAGAGTAGACTTAATTTCACATTTTCTGAATTGTTTCAAGTTTCTTATTTAACCCCCCCCAAATTAAATATATTGAACTATATTGTACATATTCCTGGCCTATACATGTAAAATTTTCATGGTGAATTTTAATAGAATATATTAAAAACATTAAGTTTGGAGTAGTTTTTTTTTCATTTGTCATTACCAAATGACAAAATAAATTATCTATTTTTATGACTTCACTTTCAGACATCTAGTATGTAAAAATGTTATGAGGAGTACTTTGAAATATTAAACTTTGCTAGGACTGGCAAGGTGGCTCAGCATGCAAAGGTACTTAGTGCCAAGCCTGATGGCCTGAGTTAGAACCCTGGGACCCCCCAGGGTGGAAGGAGAGAAATGACTCCTGAAAAAATTCCCTCTGACCTCCATGTGCACCATGGCACGGACATGTCCCAATAAATGAACAAATGTAAAACAAAAGTTTGTAAACATGCTCCATTGTGGCCTCCTTGGCCTAAGTCTGACTTCATACAGTTCTAAAGCTTTGGGTTAGCCCAAAAAAAGAATTTCTAGAAGGAACCCATTCTTGGGAAGACAAATTTCTGTTCAGAATTCTTGTTTTGTTTGAGTGGTGGCAGTTGGATCTGGTGACTCATTTGCAAGGGAAAATTAAAGCCAAAGAGTTTCAAACATTGACTAAAGGTTTGAAAATAATGGAGAGAGGTTTCCTTATAATGCCATGGAATTCACATGGTGACACCTAGAATCAATAATCCTCTTCATCCAACATTAGCAGCAACATTCTTCAAAAGTTGCTGCAGGGTTCATGGACTGCTGCCCAAGATTACAATGTAATTCAAGAATATCTCAGAATTCAAGCTAAGACAGAAAGAATATGACTGGAGTCATAAATACAATTGTGATGCTTCTCCTTCCCGCTGCTGAAAGCAAGGAAGCTTTGATTGTTACAAGAGTAACTTTGAACGGAGCAGGGAGGGGTTCCAGCTGCCTCCTGCTGGAGGGTGGGCTCAGTTCTTTCCCCTGCCTTTGCTTCTTCCTGTTCCCTTTCCTAGAGGATCATGGAAAGGCCAAAGATTGCTGGTGACGGGCACAGAGCCAGTGAAGAGGTTCTACCAAAACCACATTGACATCCAACAGCAGTAGCCAGTGAAGCCCACTTTAATAATGTGTTTATTTAATCCAACATATCCCAAGTACAGCTGTTTCTGTAACCAATGTTTCAGAGTAATCATTGAGCTCTCTTTCATTCAGCAGCTTGAAAATCTAGTGTGTGTGACATTCTGAATTTTGGATGCTCAGGAGCCGTATGTGGTGGCCAGCTACTCTCTTGGATAACATGGAGTCCAAGTGGCATTCCGGGAGCAATCCAGGAATGAATACAGACAGAAAGTGCAAAACAGGAAACACAAAAAAACAGGCTGACAAGCCAGCCCACAAGTTGTCCCACCTAGGTCAAAACCAGATTCTGAGAAGACAGAAGGAAAAGCCCTGGGCTTCCTGGCCCTTGGACTCATTCACACTCTCCTACATGCATAAGCCAGGGTTCTTCAAGTCCTGCCTGGAGGTCAGGTACTCAGGCCTGATGAACCATCCAGGGTTCAGCCAGAACCCAGCTGTGGAGCTGGTGAATACCCTGTGTTTGAGTGTGAACTGGGTCACTTGTGGATGACTTGCAGCACATAAAGGTGGATGTCTGGCCCCCCCTGTGTGTGCAAGTGTGCACGAGCATGTGAGAATGAATGGCCACATATGTGTGAGAAAGGAAGAGAGGCAAAGGCAAGCCCAAGCAGTTCCCCAGAAATGAGGGGGGTCCTTTTCTGTAGAGATGAGGCCTTGCTCATCACATGATGTCTCTGGCTACCACTCCTACCAATCCTCCCACTCAGGAGCTCTGCAGTCCTTCAGTAGATACCCTGAGTATCTACGGGGCCCAGGTACTGCTCCCCATTGAGAGCTCTCCTTGTCCATGTTGCTTGTATCATGCTGGCTTTCCCAGTACAGTAATGTCCAAATGGCAGCCCTATAGCCTGCCTGGTGTTAGGGAGCAAGGAATGTTCAGACAATCAAACCCAAATAAATAAGCCTCATGAATTACAGGATCTTTTCTCCACTTATTTTTCAACTTTTTCTTCTTGTGTTTACAAAACAATATTTTGTTGAACTTCACATCCATCCAAGCCCTCCCCATTCAGGCTATCAAGAACTGGGAAGACTCCTTGGAAGGGTTGGGTACACAGGGGAGGCCTTACCCAGTACAGCAGGACATGCTCTGCAACCTTCCTATCCTGGGCTTGATCGTGCTAGCACTGGGCTGGTGGTTTCCTTGGCACTTACTGAGAACATGCTCCACCCAGTGAGAAGGCAGAAAGAACAGCAACAGAATCCTGTGAAGAGACAGGGAACATGTCAACAGAACAGGGTGGCTTAGGCCTATGATAGCATTCAGTAGGCAGAGACAGGTGGATTGTGTGTTGAGTTATAAAGTGAGACCCAAAACAAAGCAAAATGCAATACACTAGAGGTCCCTGGGACCAAAGAGTGAAAGGGAGGAGGAAGCTGCCTTATCTGAAGCCCTGGGCCTCCCCAAATCCTAGGAGTTTCTTCCCACTAGCCTCTGTGCCTGGAAAGCAGAGAGATGTACTCTCAGGTTCTGGCAGCTGGCACACTACAGGACACCCACTGCTGGTCCCCATGCTTATCTCTCATGCCAGGAATCACTAGCCCCTGGCCCAAGAGCATCCTTTTGGGTCCTGAATCCAGAGATGGGGGAGAGGGCAGGGAGGAAGGGAGGAAGCAATCTCATGAACTACGGATGCTTCTGTGAAGGGACTCAGTCACAGTTAAGGTGGTTTGAGAGAGTTGAGGCAGCCAACCTGCTTGCTTCTCTGGGAAGTACAGCTTGAATTCCAAGCTAATGAAAATAACTTCAGCACCTGTGGTTGGCACGCTTGCACCGTCTCTTCATCCTGACTCTTTTCAATGCATCTAAACTTGCAAGCAGCAGCAAGAGAAGAAGCAACAAGAAAGTATCAGACTCTTAGTCGTTTGAGCCAGATGCCCCAGTTCAGAAGCCCATGGACAATTTGTAAAGTTTTCAAATCCTCCAAACTCTCCCCCACCCATGCCCTCCTCCTGTCCTCAACAACAGAGGCAGCTCTAGACTTTGAAACGTGTTACAGACAGAAACACTCAAGACAAGGCTGCTCATGAATTCGGGTCAGATAATTTCCAGAGTCTGATGTCTTGCAATGATGACATTACCGTGGCAGCCAAGGGTCTAGGACAACAAGTCTGAGCAGCTGCTCCCGGCTTTGAAAGGCCCTGGGACAATGGGTGCACTGTTCCCAGGGCAGTCCTCTGGCATTTGCATAGACTGTTCTGCCTGGTTGACCAGGGGCTGTCCGGCTCAGCATTGTCCACAGATCACTTCAAGATGGCAGAGGTGACAGGATTCAGGTGAGAGCTGAAGTGGGATGACATGAAGTCCAAAGGGCATGAGGAGGAGCTGCCCCGGGAGCCCTAGCTGGAGCTAGTTTGCAGGGATTCACGCATTTGCTTTTGAAGATTTCCTCCAAGGAGACTTTTCAGAGGGGCTTTCAGGGGCCTGCTGGGGGAGCGTCCTGGGGGTACCCCTTCATCTAACAATCTAATAATGTGATGGACCAATGAGCTTGCAGCTGTCACGGTGTCAAATAGAAGAACTTCCTCTTTTCCTGAAATGATATCTTGAAAATTTGACACGAAGGTGGGGTGGGGGTGGGAGTGGCAAAGGCGAGATGTAGAGATTTTCCTCCATGTAACTGATCAGTTAGACATGGTGGTTTGATTCACAAGCTGATGACGGGCTTTCACACAGCCAGCATCAAGTGACTGTTCCCTAGAAGCTGAGGATTTGACCTCAGCTGAGAAAGTTTTTGCAGACAAATACATCCTCCCCTGAGCTTTGGCACCACGGCCCATCATCTTTTTTTCCCATTAATTAATTTATTTGTTCTGTTTACATCCCAATCGCAGCTCACCATCTTTAACTCCAGTAGGTAGGGTTAGGGGCTGGACAACTACAAGTTATGCCCACGCCCACAGTTCCTAAGTAAATATTGCCCAACCTTTGCTTGGAGGACCAGGATCCCGAAGGAGGAAATTCCAGGGGAGGGGCCTAAGGCTCAGTGGTGGGCGTGGTAGGGGTGAGTCTGGACAATCTAGATTGGAGGGAACATTTTTCTGCATCTAAATAGGCCAGGGTCTGAAGGGTCCGCAGCGTCATTTCCGCCAGGTCAAACGCTCTTTAATCGCATAGGCAGTTCTGTGCCTTTACTGAGGGCCAGCCACCCTCTCTCACGCCAAGGTCCCCACAGGTCTGTCTCTTCCTCTTCCAAATCTCCTGTGCGCCTCTGTGCCTGAGCAACCCCACTGGAGCCCAGACAGGTGCAGCAACCGTTGCAGGGAGCTGGCGGGCTGCTGGCGCCGCGAGAACCTGGTGGATGCTTCCGTGTCCCCACCCGTGTTCACTGCGGATTGCAGCACCGCTCATCTTGGGAATATAGCGATTAATCCAGCCGCAGGTTCCCAGATAAGTGACTGTGATGGAGACTGTTGGCGAGAAAATAGACAATTATCCGCTGTTAGCTTTACATAAAGATCGCATTAACTCAAATTAGTTATCAGACAAAAGAGCGTCGGCAAGCGCGCCCTGCCCGCCCGCGCCCTGCACGCGGGCACCTCGGGGTGCAGCCGGGCAAAACGTGGGGCTGGGCCGAGGCCTCGAGACCTGGGGTGGGGAGTGGGAGGACGCGGGCGGGGAGGGGGGGGGTTGGCTGGCGTTAACTGGGGCTGCGGTGTGACCTGGACAAGGCGGGGCGGGGGTGGAGGGTAGGTAGGGGAGGCCTACTGATTCGGCCCCTGAACTCCAGCGGTCCCACCTCAATCCATCTCACTCTTGGTCCCTTCTGCAAGCTCTACGCTCGGAGCCAGCCTGTCCCGGTGACCTGTAGTCCTTTTGTCGCTGGCGGTAACGTCATTAGTTCCCCTAGGAAGAGACGGCTCTCCCCGCTCACCACTGCCCTGCTGGGCCCACTAGACCACCTGGCGATATCCAATCCTACGGGGCCACCGTCGTCTCTCCCCACACCCCTCACCGCACTTTGTAGAGCTCGCTCTCCGTGGGACTCTCAGAGAAGAAAGACGAACTGAGGGGGACAGGGCCAGAGAGGGCTAGGGCTGAGGGTGACCGGCGACAGGAACAGGTCAGTGCGGCCTCGATAACCAAAGTTACGCACTGTCCACGCACCGTGCATCTTCGCCGCCCTCGTTCTCCTATATCCCCAGTAGCGTGGGCAGTGACTTTCAGGGGCAGGGTGGATTTCACGCACCGCTGTCGGTGGGAACAAACAGCGCCCAACATCCCGACGGGCTGCAGTGCCCAGCGGGGTCCCCACTGCCTCAGGCGCGCACTGGCGGTGGTGCTTGCGCCCGGCCGGCCTCCCCGGCCTCCCCGGTCTCCCCGGCCCCGCTGAATAGGGCGGATAATGACCCCCGGTTCCCAAGGCAAGCTCTGTGCTGCCTGGTGAGCCTTGGATTTGTGTGGTCCAAGCCTTTCCCAGCTTGTCCCATTCTGTCACCGGGATAAGGGGCTCCCTCGGCTCGTTTGCACCTGCGTCGCTTTTGGCTCCTTCAGGAATGCGCTGAAGCTTGTAATCAGCTTTGTGAAGCCATTGAGTGCACGGCTGAGTGAAACTTCCAAAGCTCGAGGAAAACTGGCCGGCTGAATAGGAGCCAGCATGGGGCTGCTCTCCAAGCCTCCGCGCTGCCAAATTCCAGCAGAGCGCCTCACAATCGCCTTCCCCACACTGAGAAAAGTGAGAAAAGAAAAGCGAAAATACCAGCCACCGGGGTTAGCTGTTTGTTCCCAGATTAATGGCAAGCGGCTCCCTCCTACTCCACCCCCTCCACAAAGCTCACCAGTTCAGGAAATATGACAGGGAGGGGAGGGCAGTTATTAATAGCTCCCCAACTGATGTCACCCCCAGGCGGGGGTCTTCTGGGGCTCTGGAGAGTCCTCCATTCCCAGTTGCTGAGCTGAGCTCCAGCGTCCACGCGTGCCTTAGGCCTGGCAGTTGAAGCGCATCTTTACTTGGGTAGAGCTGTAGGTGTAGCCCTACAGAACCCCCAGACTAAGCTCCAGGAAGGAATGACCAAGCACCTTCCTCCCTCTATGCAGGCCCAGCAGGGGCCCTGCCATCTTGGCCCCTCAGCAACAGGTGTCCTGGGCCGCTCTTCAGAGGAACAGGGAGTAACACTCTCACTTCCAATACTGCGTGGTGCTGTTTCTTGGTGATCCCAGGAACAGTGGCAGCAGGGCAGCCACTACAGTTATTTCTTCTTCAGTGCTGTGATTTCTAAGAGTCGATTCCTTCAGACAAGTATCTCCTCTCCATGTCCCTCACAGGCCCTGGCTGATTCCCTCCCACTCAAGGTGGGTGAAGGATCCTCTCTGGAAAACAAAATCCTAGCCAGTCAACAAAAGACCAGACAACCGGCAAAAGGCAAAACCATCCTTCTCAAAGGTCCAGGCATACCTGAATTCTGGGTGGCTGCTCCTTGCAAACTCACACCAGGTTCTAGAACAGAGCATGCAGTGTTCCCGTGGAACAGGCGTGCCTCACTTCGTGAATGCTCATCTGAACTCAGCTCTCCAGGAACCTTCAGAAAGGAAACATAGAACTTTTTCTCTGGATTATTCATTCATGAGAACCTTTACTCAGTAAATCCCTGCAGGAATCACCTAAAGAAAAGAAAGCAGAGGCCATATTGTGATCTACACATAAAAACTTGCTTCACAATGGCTGTGGATTTCCGTAGCTAATGAATTCCTTTCACCCTGAATGGGAAGCCCATCTTTTCCTGGGAGCACAGATATGTGTTTGATCTGGATGTCCATATATGCCTTCCAGCAAAGAGAAGCTCAGTCCGGTGGGGTTCTTGCTACAGTACCATGCTTCTGTGGGGGCCTCATGATGTCTGACTGTGGCTCTATGCTATAAATAGTCCCCTGGTAGATCGAAAGGCTTAATGGGCCTCTTTAAATACCTAACTTATTATAAAGCCCTGGGGAGAATAACATTAACAGGCAAGGAGGAACAAGAATCATGCTCCCCCTGCAGCAGTACTATTACAGTGTTCTTGGTTGCACTGTTACGGTGCAGAGTGGGCAGGAATTTTCCTATTTATACACCTTAATGCGCAGTGGGGGCTAGAGCACATGAGGGTGTGTGAGAGACAGTCTGTCTAAGCAAGGAGGAGCCGAACTACAAGAGGTCAAGGGACTGTCCCAGAGTTGCTCGGGAGTATCCTGGCTAGTGTCAGTTCAACAACAAGGATCATGGGTCAGTGTGCACTGTTCTGCATTTAAATGCACTTCAAAGTCTGCTGGACTAGCAAGGAAACCATCTCTCTCAGACAAACCAAGAAGGGCACAATACCCAAGCCAGAGAATGTGGGACTCAAAGAAAAGTTAAATGACTCTGAGCACCCAGGCTGGACACATTCACTCAGAGATACTGAGATGCTTTGGACATCCTAAAGCATGCCACCCACACTGACATTAAAAGTTTACTTCTTTATTGTAAAGTTCAACATGATGCTTCCGGCAGCACCTCTCATTCTAGACACTCTCAGTGACACGTCAGAGGATCTGCAGCAATTCAGAAATTAGTGAAATTTTATTCCTGGTGGGGGCACTGGATTAAGAGGCTGGGAGAGTGCGAAGCCAGTCAACGTGTAATTGCATGATAAGGCTCTCACGAGGAATTTATTGGCCAAGTTGCTATTTCTATTCCTTCCTAATCTCGTTTAGCACATTCGTTCTCTGCAATCTGTCTTCATAATCTCCTGTAGCAGAATGGCAGCCAATGGAAGTGCGCGTGTTTGGAGAGTAGGGGAAATATGCAGAAGTGCGATAAACTGATGCTAATTACCCATATTTAGGACACCGAGTGCAGAAGATCAAGGTTTACAAATAACAAACCAGAGCCAATGATGATGGCTTCCTTGTGTGGAATATATCGGAGGGGACCAGATAAGGGTTTCATGGGCAGCAGGGATTTATTGGTCAAAGGCTGTACCTTCCACTTCCCCACTTTTATATAGCAGTAAATTATTTCGGCTAAATTCGCCAGAACATCACTCTTTCATTTGGCGATGTGCCGTGACTTGCTCTTTCTTTGTGTCCATTCAATGCAAATCCTTGTAGTTTAACATCAGCTGATAAGAAACAAATAATTGAAGTAATAGGTAATTCCCTTTAAATTGTGCATATAGGAGGGTCCCAGGAAAAACGAGACGAGGTAAGGAGAAGGGACTGAAAGCGAAGCAGCCCCACCTTCAGCCCTCAGACCACATGGCTATCACCATGGGCTTTCAGAGTTGACTTCTGCATGTGGCATGGCCTGCTTGGTCACAAGGAAAACCTCTTCCAGTGCAGTACCAGCAGGGCTGGTGCTCTTATCTGGAATCTTGACCATATGATGATGGTGACCATCAAGTAGTATCTCACCATACTGTTTCCCCTCTCACCACCTCAGCACGATTTGGTGTTTTTCACTGGCCCTGTTCCCTCTACAACTCCTGACTCTGAGAACAGACACCGAAGGGGTCAGGCTGATAAGCTAGTAGCAGGTGCTGGGTGACAATGGAGTTCTTGGCATTGCGGTAGTTGCCTCCTATGGCCTTGAGAGGACACTGCACAGAGGCCTGCTGCAAAGCTGCATGTCCATTTTAAGATCTGCATGTTAACTAAATGCAGCCAATGATCTGCTTCATTCTTTGAGAAACCTTTAGGGTTTGTCTGCAGCTTTTCCAAGTGGTAGTGGAGACAGAGATGGGCATTTTTGTTAGACACATGTGGCAAAATGGTTTTGAATAAAAGGAGTTATGCTTCAGTTTGTGGATATAAATAAAACTCCTAAATAAGAAGGTATTAGGAAGAAGGGTCGATCTTGCCACAAATTATTTTTAATACTTGACCATGTGAACTATAAATTCTGTCGAGCTTACCTCATGGGCATGCATGTTTCCTTGGTATTCCAGCAATCCTGGGGTACATTACATTTCTATTCCATGTACCACCATGAAATAACAAAACAAACAAACAAAAAGCAATCTCAGTGACTCGCTGCTGAAGCTGGGGTGCATCCGACTCTAGACAGTATAAAAACATTTCATATGTGCATCTTAGAATCCAAGGGAAATGGGATGAGAGGTTTAAATAACTGAATAATGAGTCTATAACATTTTTCCAGAAATATTTTAAACACATGCCCATTGTTCTGTGAAAATTAACTTGTTATCAATTAACAAGTGTGCTAACAATAGTGTGTGGTTAACACACAATATACATGCTGCTGTTGTTGTTGCACATGCATTCTAGAATTGTTCATTCAGGTGGGCATGGTGGCACACACCTTTAATCTCAGTATGTGGAACACAGAGGCAGAAGGATCTCTGTGAGCTTGAGAACAACCTGTTCTATATAGTAAGTTCCAGGGCAGCCAGGACTGTATAGAGAAATCCTGTCTCAAATAACCAAATAACAGTAACAACAACAAGAAAAAATAATAAATTACTCATTGAGGAAAGCAAATATTCTCTCAAGTGGGTGTGGGTGTGGGTGAAGGTTTTCTGAGAAACACAGATTATAGAAAGAGCCCATTGCTCAAGTTGTTTGATAACTCGCATTGTAAGAAGCCCATTTATCATCCCACATGAACATTCCTGTACCAGTGAAGTGAGTTACCTGGGTCTGGGATTGGTTTTTGATTTGACTTAGATCTCCAGAGTCAATGGGATGACATGGTCATTGGATCTCATCAGCCTTTCTCCCTCAGGGGCAGAAGTTAGCCCAAAGGCCTGACTAGGGTTCAGCCCTCCATCATGTGGACATGTCTTGTATGCATTTCTGAGACATCTTCACTGCTCAGCAAGACCGGTAGTTGCCTGTGAAAGTCAATAACTGTTATTTTCTAAATATGCTAAGCTCAGAAGCCATCAACCAGTTGAGCTGTACCAATGGAAGCTAATCTAAAGTTTCTTTTTAAGTGAATGATTTCTTTTCAAATTGGCTTGTGCCCTTGAAGACCAACTGCTCTCCCTAATAATCTCAGTGCCCACTCTCCAGGGAGAGGGGTTGGGTGGGTGCTGTCCCTCCTGCACTTGTCCACTGACTCTGCCCATTCAGGAACCTGTATTTACTCAGCAAACGATTCTTTCTCATCAGCTTGGCTTTCAGGAACCCTGATTCCTGCCTCTTGCTGAATCCTCTTCAAACATGCAGAGGAGGCTTTGGGTCTCTCATCTTGAATCACACCTGCTGACAGTGGATGTGGGGGCATCTGAAATAGACAGGGAACTCTGGTGATTGCTGAGAACTGGTTAGGGATGGCTGCAGACAGTGCACATGTGCTTCAAGTGTGGAAATACATTTTCAGCTCCAATGACTCCAAACAGCTTCCAAGGGAAACAAACAAACAGAGAGCAAGGTGGGGCTTTCTTGACATTACTCACTAGAGACGAGACTACCCACTCCATGTCTCCTTATTTTTATTTTATTTTATTTTTTTGAGGAAGTAGAAAGTTTCTCACATCTTAGCCCTTGTGGCGGTTGGCCCTTGACTCATTCTGCAGCTGTAGGGACTGGCAGGTCACCACAGAGTCCTCTGCAGACACACGAAGTTTGCCCTGATGTCTACACTTTAAAGGTGGGATAAATACCAGGCTGAGCCTCGTGGATCACTACCTAGAGTTGATGTGTTAAATGAGCCCATTGCTTTAGAGGTTGTAAATGACAAGATTTTTACTGTTAGGGTAATTTCTGCCTATTTCCAACTTGATGTGTCAGACCCTCGTAGAAAAGTCCAAAATTGTCTGCTTGACATACATTTAACACTTCCCCCCCTCTCCAAATTCTAGCACGCTTAACTACTGTTTGTGTAGATGTCAGTCTCCACCTGTAGGGTTTACCTCTTGAGGCCTCTGAGAGGTCCCCAGCCTCAACTCTAGACAGCACTTGTGTTTCAGCAGCTAAAGTGGGTGATTACTGGCATATTTACTGTAATTGATAAAAAATCACAGGAAATGACATTTTTATTAGTCATTGACACCGAATCAACACCTACAATAGACATTATGCCTACAGATCTATTAAAAATATTCTTCAAAAATCAGAACTTGCTTGCTAGCCCTTGATTTTGTGGAATTATCTGGCCTTATTTTAATATACAATGAGTCTCAGACCTCAGGGAATTCCCTAGACTCTGGACTTGTTGTATGGGAGCTTAAATGGGCATCAGGGAAACATGCTCAGGGACTGAGGACATAGGAATGAATGTCCGGGACAGGATCTGAGAGGCAATGCAGGTAGAGTCCTGGATTTGGCCTGAGGTGTTTCCTGATCCTCACTGTGCCTGCTGCCAAGGTGCAACTCAGCTTCTATAGATCCCTTCTCTGCCATGGACCACTGAGCCAAGCAGCCTAATCAGACAAAACATAGCCTCTGAGGAAGTAAACATGTTCTCTTCCCCACAGCATCCTTCTCCTCCTCAGAGGACCTTGCTCACCTGCCCACAGACTCAGGCTGAGGCCCCCAGGGTGAGCAATCTACATAGACTAGGGCAGAGAAGGAAGTTGCTATCAGCCATGATGTATGTAGGTCATGAAGAAAGACATCGACATTGAAAACTGGGTTTGCAGGGACATGGGAGAGGGCTGCAGGAATAAGGTAGAACCTCAAATGCCAGGAACCCTGTCACAAGAGGTCTAGAGTGCCACCCTGTATGTTCAGTACTGTCCTGTGACCAACCCATGCATATGGAGTTGGAGCTTGTCAGTCACAGGACTTGGAGGCAGTAGGCTGATGAATTGTCAAATCATTAAGAGAAGAGGATGGAAGAAGGCTGAAGCGCCTCCTCTGGGGGATGGGCTTCCAGACTAGAAAGGAAAAATGCAACAGACACAAGGCAAGAGGGGGATCTCTTGAAAAAACTGGAGATTTGGATGAGAAAGAATCAACTGTTATGCAATTACCTAGGCAGCCAGGTAGGAAAGGCTTCTAGTTGTGTTCACTGTGGGGAAATTATGAGTTCATAGGGAGCCATATAAGGTAAGGAGGAAGCAGGGTGGCCTTTGTGGCGATGCTTGGTCCTGGTCAGGGCTGGGCACTGGTGTGGATATGAAGGGGTTGGAGAGTGGAGAGGGACAGAGTGGTGAAGGTCTGGAAATAGATGTGGCAGTTTTGGCTGGGGTGTTTAGTAGGGTCAGAGTTCACCATAGGTCAGGTTGCAGTTACCTTCACAGACTCCTTGTTCTCCGTGTCCACATGGACAGTTCTTGTTCACCCTGTGTAAATCAGCCATAGAGTGGGTTTCAGCCTTGGGCCTGGACCCAGGTGAGTATGACTCACAAGTCAACTTCCTCCCACTGTCCTAGCACTGAGGACCACTGTGAAACCAGGCAGAAGAGGATTCAGGGGAAGATGGATGGACCACCTTTACCTCAGATAGTAAGATGGAGGGTGGAGAAGTGGTTCATGCTAACACATCCCAGGCACCAGACATTTCCAGTTTGTGGTTTATTCTCAGAATAAAGGTAGGTGGACGTTTTCAATATCAGTGTCATCAAAAAGAAGCCAAGGTTCTGAAAACATGGATAATCATGCACAGACAAGCTCACACAACATCCTAAATATCCATACACCCCGCACTTGATTCATTCAAAGAGGGTACAGTGTGCACAGAGGCCCAGCCTGGGAGTTTGTGCTGCACTAGGAAAATTTAAGGGCGGTCTTGAAGGATCCAGCTTAGGTCTGGGGAGATGGCTTGGTTGGTAAAGCATTTCCCCTGTACATGTGAGGACTTAAGTTCCACCCCTAGCAGCTCTGTAAAAGCCAGGCAGAGTGGCATCTGCCTATAATCTTAGTGCTGAGAAATATGGGAGAGGTGGATTCTGGGCTTCAGTGGCAAGTCAGTGTAGCTAAATTAGTGAGCCCCAGGCTCAGTGAGAGAATAGCAGCCAAAGAAGGCACAGGGCACCTCTGGCCTACATGTGCACATGTGTACATAAGCACCCAAACACACACACACACACACACACACACACACACACACACACACACACGAACAATTAAGCTAATCAAGACTCCTTAAAAAATTGAGCCATTCTATAATGTGGTGTCCATTATGCCAATATAGAATTAAAACATTATTAGACATGTCGAGAAACAAGAAAATATGACTGAGAGAAATCAGTCAAAAGTGGCAGAGTTGAAAGGACAGAGGAGGTAAACTGAGTCCACCACTGTAGGGAGCACTTGATGGAAAAAATGAGAAATTAGCAGAGTGACAAGAAATCCCGTGAAACTTCAAACCTGAGTGACCCCATCTAAAACAAGTGTCTGCAAACACTCTGCCTACAGTGGTATTGTCCATAAACACAAAGGTGGGGGGTAGGCATGTTGCATTGAGGCGGGCCTGCTGCATTTATTCCAGCACCCTTCCTGCAAGAGAGCATGCAAACTCCCTGAGTAGACCCTGTGGCTAATCGTGGTTGTCAACTTGGCAGCTTCTGGACTCAACTAAGTCCCTGTGCGGGACTTTTGTTTCATTTTGTTTTTCGAGACAGAGTCTCTCCCTATAGCCCTGGATGACATGGAACTCACTGTGTAAACCAGGCTGGCCTCAGACACAGAGATCTGCCTACCTCTGCCTCCTTAATCAGATTGTTTCAAGCAGGAGACCCACCCTGAATGTGCTTGGCACCTTCTGGTGTCAGATAGGACACAAAAGGAACCAGAGAGGCCACTCAGCACTTAAGAGTGCATAATATGCTTTCCAGTTGCAGAGGACCTGAGTTCAGATTGCTCAGCATCCATCAGGCAGCTCACAACTGCCTATAACTCCAGCTCCCAGGGATCCAATCTCCATGGGCACCTACACTCTTGCACAACCCACACACATATATATGTGTGGTTAAAATTGAAGTAAATAAAAAATAAAAAATAAAAACAACCCAGGAACGGAAGAAGAAAAGTTTGCTTTTTGCCTCCTTACCCTCACTCTCATCCGTGAGTTCATTTCTCCTGCTTCTTGGCATTCCTCTCTGATGTTAGACTGGAGAGTATCAACTCTACAGGAACCTTGTAGGGCTTCTGCCTCAGACTGAGACTGCTGAGACATCTAGTGCCATGGACTGAACAACAACTAGATTCTCTACCTTCGTGTTGTGAGGTGGCCAACACTGTTGGGACTCCAAGGTGTCATCCTGTAAGCCAATCTAATAGATGCCTTTTAAATCTACATTAGCTGTATCAGTTCCACTTCCTCACAGAACCCTGACTAACACAGGCCCTGAACAACTTAGCCATAGTGACCTCCAGGCACACTGACACCATACTGACTCTCCAAGACCTGTTAGTAGATCACCCAGTAAGGCAGCTACAGCCAAGTGAAGCCAACAAATCTCACCCTGATCTCCTCAGCCTCAGCTGTCAATATGTACCAATTGTCTTCATACAACTCTACAGTTTTGAGGTCTTGGAGTCCATTTTGTAAAAATGTGATTTTTTTTTTTTTTAAATGTTGAAAGATTTGACTCAACCTTTGGAGTTTTCAATGACTCAGTGATTCCAGAAGGGAAGAGATTATGCACTGGGAAAGTCAGGTGGGATTAGTGCTTTTGTTTTTGTTTTTTTTTCTGTTCACTCTATTAGTTGAACACATTGAGATGCGCGTGCAGGGTGCACCTGTGCATGGGGGCTCTTGGCATTTCATGAGCAAGGACTTAGTCAGACAGTTTGTTGTGCATGCCAGGTGCTGGGGCATGCCCACTCCTCCCTCAAGTGAACAGGCCTGGGTATCTGCTCCTGGGCAGGAAGCTGTGTTTCCAGAAAGCTGCCCAAATGGACCTGGCATGCATTCCCCTTGCTGAAAAGCATTTGAGAAAGGAACACAAACCAAAACAAATGCTACAGTGGTGGGATAGCTACCATGCACAGTGGACAGTTAGGTTCTCCTTCTGCAGTTTTGATGGTACCGAGCTTTTACTGAACTGGTGTTGTCCCAGTACTGACCCACTATATTCTTTTTAGATATGCAAAAACATTCCTCCCCATTTTTCTTTATTTTATTGAAAGCAAACTATACCGTCAGATGACTCAAAATGTCATGTTCAGCTAGGTGTGGTGAGACAGAAGCAGGCAGATCTCTGTGAGTTCAAAGCCAATCTGGTCTATATAATAAGTTTCAAGACATTAAGGACTACATAGTGAGATCCTGTTGAAAACAATAATGAGTAGCACGTGGTAGGTGCTCCTCAGTGGTGTGTGAGGGCAACAGGTGGTAGGTGTCTGAGGGACAATAGCTCTGAGCTGTGAGCCCTGGAAAAGAGGGTGTGAGAAAACCAGAAGATGTCTAAGACTCAATATAAGAGAAAACTAAGGTAGCCAGCAAAGAGACAGATTGTAAGGCAAAGGAGCAAGCCAGCTCAGATGGCCTCTGCCCTCTCACTAGGGTGATATGGGTGTGGCTTGGAAGTTGCTTGCTTTTTTTTTTTTAAACATTTATTTATTTATTATGTATACAGTATTTGCTCTACATATATGCCCGGGCAGCAGATCTCAATGTAGATGGCTGTGAGCCACCATGTGGTTGCTGGGAATTGAACTCAGAACCGTTGGAAGAACAGCCAGTGCTCTTAACCTCTGAGCCACCTCTCCAGCCCGGAAGTTGCTTGCTTTAAAACCTGGAAACTGAGTAACTCTAGCAAAGGTCAGTGGTTTGAAAAAAGTTGTTTCTTTCTTTTTTTTTTTTTCTTTTCAGAAACCCCCCCGTAATATGAGAATTAGGTGATAGAGGAGAGAAGAAGGGGGGAGAGGAAAGAAGGGAAGGGGAGGGGGAGGAGGGACTTTTTGTGGGCATGGGGGATGGGGAGGGGTGAGAAGACTTATGAAAACCAAGGACAAATGCACAGAATCATAAGACACAGTCCAATTCTTACAGTCGAGCCAGAGAGGCCCAGACTCCATTAGGTTCTGAAATGACCGTCTGAAGGCCAGATGGAACTGTCGGTTCAGAAGGACCCTCCCCAGCCTGATACCAGCATCTATCCCACCTCCAACTCAGTATGTTTCTCTATGAAAACAAACAAGAAACTGGGCTGATGGGCAGTAGCTGAGACCACAGGCACAGACTAGGAAAAGGGAGCGAAAACAGAAGGAAAACGATGACTGATTAAAGTCCACAGACTGGACTGCAGGTCTCTCGACCTCATGCCATTCAGCACCAAGAACGACTGCTTGTGAGTGAAGAATTCTCTGCAGAGGCAGAACTCCTGAGGGGACAAACCATCAACAGCTGACATTTGGGTCCTCTTGCAACAGAACATTTAAGTTGCCAGCTGCTGAAGAGCTTCCGGGTGTTGTGTAGCCCACACCCGGGGCTTCCACCAGATTTTTTGATGACTTGCTTTAAAATATTAACAAATATTAAAGGTTGCTAGATGTTCACAGAAAGCCTCCATTAGGAAGATTGCATCTAAAACTAATAAGAAAAGGAGATTCAGAAAAGGTAGAATAGAAAGTACTTCCCAGAAAAACTCAGAAAGAAGGTATTTAATTCATAAAACAAAATCCATAGAATATTTAAAACAAAAAGACAAACTCGGAGGAAAAAGGTCTGGAGTGTATAAATATGGTTATCACATAAAATAGGTGCGGAACAAGGGACTGGTAGGTGGGAGGAGCTGTGTAATAAAATGAAGCCAGAAGAGAAGGAGAAAAATAGGAGAGAAAATTATGAAAACCAGAAGATAATACAGAAGTTATCACCCTAATAAGAATATTACAAAGAGAGAACAGAGAAAACAGGTTTTAAAGACATAATTTACATATTTCTCAGAATCGAAGTGTGTGATTTTTAAGACTGAAAGGACACAGCAAATTCCCAGCACTATGGATAAGAAAAGCACCCATGTCCATGCACATCACTGTACAATTTGAAAAACCAGAAATTAAAGAAATAAAAACTCAGAAAGGCTGTAGATCGGATTTTAAAATCAAGCAAGAGAAACAAACTAGGTCACACGTAAAGGATCAGGAACCAGCATGGCCTCCATAGAACCAGGACCTACCGACTCACGGCAGATGGCTGCTTCCATCAGGGACCAGTGTTTGTGCCTCCCTCTGACCACCACCGTACCCATGTGATAACAGAAGAAAAAGAGGTAGAGGTGGTACCTTCCACCTCAAGTCTAAAAGCAAATATTTTGGTGTAAATATGACAAAAGATGTACTAGATTGGTTCCTGAAAACTACAAAAGGTTACTAAGAGAAAATTAAGAGTGCCTAACTAAGTGGGTTAAAAGATTAATATGGTGAAGATATCAATTTTCCCCAATCATCTGTAAATTATAGGAAATCTCCAAGTTTCGGAGAGTATATATGATGCTTTTGTCTTTTCAGTGCTAAGGACTGAACTCAGAGCCTGGTACATAGCAGGCAAACACTCTACCACTGACCCATGCTTCCAACCCCCCCCCCCCCAGCCATCTTTTAAGAAGAAGAGGGAAAAGGTCTCGGGTAGGTTAGCTAGGAGACCTCAGACTTTTGGTCCTCCTTCCTCAGCCTCCTGAGAAGCTGGAAACAGGGGAGTGTAACACTGTGCCTGGCAAACAGGAGGAATTTCTTTGCTTATACTTATTTGAGGGGAAAGTTAAAAATTTTATATGGACATTTAAAAATTTTAAAAAGAAAAAACAAAACACTTTTGGGGGGGTGGCTGTGAGGACAAAATTGGGTAATTTACACTACATGTTTTTGAGGTTTATTGCAAACTCACACACACCAGGACTGTGTGATGTTGGAACAAAGACAGCACAATAGATCAACTTTGGGATTTCCTATAATTTACAGATGAATTTGGGGGAAATTGATGTCTTTGCCATATTAACCTTTTAACCTACTTATTTAGGAACTCTTTATCTTCTTTTAGTTATCTTTTGTAGTTTTCAGGAGCCAATGTTGTACATCTTTTGTAATATGCTTTTGTCTTTTCAGTACTAAGGACTGATTGCAAAACAGTCATAAGGGTAGAATGAGGCACATATGGCCAGTTGATTTGGAGGGAGGGTGCCTTATCTATTTATCTGTCTGTCTGTCTATTTATGGCAGGGTCTTAGTCTGAAGCCCAGGTTAGCCTTAGTCAGAAATCTACTCTCAAACTCCTAATCCTCCTGCTTTAGCTCACAGTGTGGGACTATGGGTATGGACAACCACATCTGGATGTATTTAACTGAGTTTTTAAAAAAGATTTTAATTTATTTTTATTTTTTATGTATATGAGTGCCTTGCCTGTGTATGTTTGTGCACTACATTTGTGTATGGTGTCCAAAAAGGTCAAAGGGGAGCTTCAGATCCCCCAGAATTGGAGTTATATATGGTTGTTAGCTGCTACATGGGTACTGGGAATCCACCCAGGGTCCTGCATAAGAACAAGTGCTCAACCACTGAGCAGTCTCCCCAGCCCCTGATATAACTGATTTTGACAGATTCTGAGGCAGTGGAAGGGAGAGGAAGATGTCTTCAAAATACCAGATTAGAACAAGCAATCCTGTGCAAAATATATACCCTTCCCTCACACCATGGACCACTGCATGAGCAGGGACCACATGATGTTGAATTTGACAGAACTTTCTGTCAGGTGACACTCCCTTTGTCCTGACTACTGGAGAGTCCACTTGCCCATGGGATACTGAGAACTCGAATATGGCTCCTGCGAAGAGGCTCTACTTTGTTTTATTTTATTTTTTTTTTTGTCTTGAGACAGCACCAGCTTAATCACTTACAGTAATTCTATAAATAATTCTTAAATAAGAATTACTTATAGTGATTCTCCTGCCTCAGTTTCTTATGTTCTGGGATTATAGTTGTATCTCACTATGTTTTGCTTATTCATTTTAACTGGATATCTGCTAAATTTATTTTTTTTAGATTTGTTTATTTTATGCGTATGAATGTTTTGCTGTGCCCTTCAAGGTCAGAAGAGATAATTGGATCCCCTTAAACTGGAGTTACAGATACTTGTGAGCCATGATGTGGGTGCTGAGAACCAAACCCAGTTAGTCTGCAAGAGTAACAGGTGGGTGGTCTTAACCACTGAACCATTACTCCCATCCTCTACATGATAAATTTAAATAGCTGCAAATAATACTTGGCTATTATTGAACAGCACATTTTGAGTGAAATTGGGAAATAAAATTATAATAACTTGGAGTTTGGCATGGATTTCTTAATTATAATATAAAAAGTTTGGAATAAAAAGGAAATCAGTAAATGAGGCCTTCATCAAGATTCCTTAAAATGTTTCTTCTTCAAAGGACTTGACATTTGCTGGACAGCTGCTTTGTGTTCAGAATATATGCAGTCTCTAGCAAGGTATGATTCACACCTTGAATCTTGGCATTTGGGGTGTGCAGGAAGGAGAATCAAGAGCCAAGGTCAGCCCCAGATACTGTAGACCCTCTCTCAAAAGATAAAACTAAGTAACTCTTAAAGTCTCACAATATAAAAATAACCCACAAGTATGTATGGTTAAAACATATCAGAACATTTCCAAGATGTCAGGATGACTAATAAATATCTGGAAAGATGATACCAGAGTTTAGTACTAATTGGGAAAAAAACCAAAAAACAAAAACAAATTAAAACTCCAGTGGGATAATACTACATATTCAGTCATAGAGCTAAGACAAAAACCAAGTATGGATATGGATGGGGGTAAATGGAACCCTCAGACCTGGTAATGTCATCATGTAAACTAAACAAATATGACCAGGAAAGGGATACATTCAGTTAGTAGAGTCCTTGGCAAGTGTCCTCAAGGCCCTGGGTTTGACTCCTAGAAAACATAAGAGGGTACGGTAAATACACTCAACATTTCAGCTTTTGGGAATCAGAGACAGGAAGATCAGGAGTTCAAGGCCATCCACAGCTTCATGAGGAGTTGGAAGTCAGCCTGAGCTAGACCCTGTCTCAAAAACAAACAACAACAACAAAACACTTAATTTTTTTGGAATTTAAATTAAATAAACATATCATAGAACATGCCCTTCCAGTCCTAGGGGTTAACAGAAAAGAAATAAAAGCACATGTCTTTACACAAACTTGTATCTAAATTCATAATGTAAAACTGAAAAAACAGTGTTCACTAACTGGTAAGTAAACAGACTGTGGTATAGCCACACAGAAGAATATGATTCAGTCAAAAAAGGAAGGACCTACTGATACATACACTATAATGTGGATGAATCTCAAAAATATTATGGTAAGTGAAAGAAATCAGGTAAGAAAGAGAGTTTATAAAATTCCATTTATAGGAACTTCTAGAAATTTCAAAGCACTCTGTAGAGATGAAAGTCAGCACATGGTTGTCTGTGGATGGAAGCCTCATGGGAGCTGAGAAGAAGAAAAGCAAATTTGAAGATGTGTCCATTGTCTTGATTGTGGTCCTGCCATTTTGTCAAACTGTATCAGATTTATACTATATGAGGTACAGCTTATTTACAAATCACGCATTCATAAACAAACAATTTAAAGAAAAAACGTAAGGTAAGGACTCTCAAGTAGCACAATAAGTGAGAAGACAAAATCTCAAAGGGAATATTTTCACACCAGTATTTCACTTGAATCCTATACCCAGCTAAAATATTTCACTTGAATCCTATACCCAGCTAAAGTATTTCACTTGAATCC
>CAJQZJ010033015.1:7574476-7655472 GCA_907164525.1 Lophiomys imhausi | reverse complement strand
TATTTCACTTGAATCCTATACCCAGCTAAAGTATTTCACTTGAATCCTATACCCAGCTAAAGTATTTCACTTGAATCCTATACCCAGCTAAAGTATTTCACTTGAATCCTATACCCAGCTAAAGTGCCACTCCTTGTTGCTGTCATTTAGAAGACATCACCTGCCAAAACAAGATGGAAAGCAAGGAGACAAAAAAAAAATAAGGGATTGAATGGGTCTCGGGATGTAGTTCAGCTGGTAGAGAGCTTGCCTAGCATGTGTGAAACTCTGATTTCCACCTCAGAACCATGTAACTCAGATGCATAGAGCATGCCTGTCATACATACAAGCACTCAGGAAGCAGAAGCAGTAGGAACAAACATATAAGATCATTCTTAACTATGGAGAGAATTGGAGACCAGTTTTGAGATCTACATGGAAGAGAGATGGACTACTGTGTAAGGACGATGGTCATGTGGCACCCTCCAACTTGAAGCAGGTAGACACACAGTGGCCCTTGAAGGGCTGCCACCAGGAAGCTGAGATGATGGCGGTCCTGATGCTCCAGATCTAGCAGTGAGTGTTACTCTGCAAGAAAAGCTAAACAGGCGAAGCAATCTTACAAAACAAAGCCATTAGTGAGGTTAGAAAGCACAGTTCTGGGGCCAGAGAGATGGCTCAGCAGTAAAGAGCACTGACTGTTCTTCCAAAGGACACGGGTTCAAATCCCAGCACCCACATGGCAGTTCACAGCTGTCTGTAATTGCCAGGCATGGTGGCACATGCCTTTAATCCCAGAACTTGGGAGGCAGAGGCAGGCAGATCTCTGTGAGGTCAGAGATTTGGTCTACAAAGTGAGTCTAGAACAGCCAGGGCTACACAAAAAACCCTGTCTCAAAAAAAAAAAAAAAAGCACAGTCCCACAGGAAAGGAAATATGATCCCGGGCTCAGCCATGAATAGTACTGTCTATTCAAAACAAACTCCAAATGTCAGTGGAACAAACCAGGGTTCACATGCTGTGAGAAAGATGGTTGGTGGTGGGGAAGATAGGGGGAAATTTTTAACAAATCCCCGAGGAAAGTCTGAGTTGCTACAAAAGTCTGACTGAATAACGAATAAAATGGGCAGATCATCACTAAGCAGTGCCGGTGTGGAATGTAGAGACATGGATAGAAAGACGTAGGGGAGAGGACCAAAAATGTAGGAAGCTGCTGCCGGGAAATGCAGTAGAGCAAGTGGCTGCTGGGAGTCTTGAAAGCCTGGCAGAGTGCTGTTGGACTTTTGTACAATGTTCATGTGTATTGCATTAATCATAAATACTAGACCCTGTCAGCTCCAGATTCCTTAATGACATTTCCTTTGGTACATGACTTAACTCCCAGTTTCTTTTATATTTTTGATTGTGAGCCTAGCCTTTAACGGCTGAGCCATCTCTCCAGCCCCCAGTTTCTTTTAAGGGCCTGGCATAGTTAAGTTCGAGGGTGCACACTTAGCATGCTGGAGGCCCTGGGGTACAACCCCAGCCTACTGTACTGACAGCTTAGAAGTGTGGGAGGGTTGGAGGAGAGCTGGCAAAAGCTGTGTGGTATTGTCTCTGCACAATGTTCTTCCACAGGGATGAAGGTGATTTACAGTGGCACTTGTAATTCCACAAAAGAAATCCGATTAATAATAAGACAAAAAAAATGAGGTAAGTCAGGCCTGGCACCCTGAAGTTGTTCAGTTTCCTTCCTCTGTGACTGTGTCCCCAGGGGATGAATTTCATGTATGTGCCCACTGGTGCTGGCTAGAGTGGTGACCATCTCTCCCCTCCAGCCTTCTGCAACTCTCACGAAGCAGATTATAACTTGGATGACATAGGTCACCTACAGGGCAGCTGCCCAGCTATGTGAAAGGCCCGCTGCAGAGGCCAGGGAGACACTGCACTGTGTGAGAGCCTGCAGGGCTGTAGCACATGTTCTGGAGGGGAGCAGGACCTCAGAATGCATGTACAGTGTTCACCAGGAGAGATGGCTCATGGTCAACAGTCACACCATGGCTTGAATGGCATTTGAGAGCTTGAAGCCTTGACCCACATTTGGTGGCTAGCAAGGTCTTTGCAGGCAGATGGGTCAGGACAGGGTCATCTGTGAGGCCCTCAGCTAATAACTTCTTTCTTTTAAAGACAGAGTTTTGGGAAATGGCATAACTCACTCAGTAAAATGCTTACCATACAAGCATGAGGATCTGGTCCCCAGGCCCTGCTTAAAAAGACAGATGAAGCCGGGCGGTGGTGGCGCACGCCTTTAATCCCAGCACTTGGGAGGCAGAGGCAGGCGGATCTTTGTGAGTTCGAGGCCAGCCTGGTCTACAAAGCGAGTCCAGGACAGCCAGAGATATTCAGAGAAACCCTGTCTCGAAAAACCAAAAAAAAAAAAAAGACAGATGAGGCAGCACACAAGTACAGTCTTGGTGCTGGGGAGTAACAGGCAGGTCTCTGAGGCTCACTGACCAGCTCTCAGAGCCTGCTTGGTGAGTGCCAGGCCAATGAGAGACCTTGTCTCAAAAATCAAGGTGGACAATGTCTGAGGAATGGCTTCCACAGTTGGCCTCCACGTGCATGGGTGTATATGGATGCACGTACATCCTCCTCCACATACAAACATGTACACAGTCACACATACATACAGAAGAAAAAGCCAGAAAAGATAGGAGAAGGACTTTAGACCCAGGCATCCACAGAGGCCTTTACAGAGCGAAGATAGAGGCAGGAAACCAGTCAAGCAGTGTGCTAAGTCCCAAGGCAGCACCAGAGACCTGGGGAGTGTGGCCGTGCCTTCTCACATGTCAGAAGAAAGAAACTACCATGCTTACACCTTGAGCTTAGACTTCTCCCCAGAGCTATGGAGGGTAAGTTTTGTCCTTCAAGGCTCCCTGAACGGTACTCTATTATGGGAATCCCAGAGACCAGCCCAGTGGGTGTCTGGCTGCACAAGCAGTTCACATAATCCTCTAACTTGAAATAGTTCCAGCAGTGTGCAGACAGCTGGATTCTAATTCCAAATCTGCTTGGACGTTTGATGTTCTTCTTCCAGGCAAGGAGAGGTCCCTGAGGACCCAGTGGCTGCCTAGAGTGAGGCCCTGTCGCTAAAACTCATTTTAATGTTTGTTCTTGGCAGTGGCTTCTTCTCTTGTCTCTCTGTCTGTGAGTCCCTCCTTGCTTCTTGAAAACCTCTTATTTCGAATTCCTTTAACATTACACATGTTTCTTGAGCAGAGCCATATTCTCTATTTGTTCCTGTGGTGGTTCAGTCTTTGTGATAGACACATGCAAGCTTTTTTTTTTTTTTTTTTAAGTAAAAGTAACATATCTTCCTTCACTGAGGGCCCCAGTGTCAATCTTACTTGCCCAGTTAGGAGTTTTCACAGTGACACTTTAAACCACCCTGCGTATTTTTGCTGAGCATTAGGGAAGGAAACAGAATGGAGTCAGATTCCAATTTTTGCTCAAACAAGAGTCCAGCAAGCACTGGCCAGACTGTTGGCTATCTTCAAAGCTTGTTGGGTTCCTCCCTACACTCCTCTCAGGATTAATCCTCTTCAATTTTACTCAGTGAAACAGAAGAAGAAAATACAATTTAAAGTAACAACCTTTTGCAAAAAGTAATTTAATATGCAATGTTGAAATACCACCTTCAAAGGAAGCATTTTCTCATACTTGTATATATTTGCTGAACGTACAAGGTAAATTATTTGAAAAAAATAAAAAACACTGCTCAGACATTAGGTTTTCAGGGCAACAGTGGGAACACTGACTCCTTAGCACAGTTTCCCTCTGTGTTAGGGATGGGACTCGGACTGGCTCATGCTAGGCAACAGCTCATGCCTGTCCAGCCCTCCGGTTTGCATGGGCTCCTTCACACACTGAGCTGGCGTTCACATGGCATGAACACCATCCCTGCCGTTGGCACACTGCCTGCGCATCCAGAAGCACAAATACTCTTACCTCCTCCACTCAAGAAAAGAAAAAACACATTGATCCAAGGCTGCCTATATTAGAGCAGATGGGATAAAATGATGGTATGAAGTTGGGAAACTCTACACAGCCTTTACCAAAGGAGGGTGTCTTCATCCTGATGCAGGTTGAGGAGAGTGTAGGCCTCCTAGTGTGGGGATCATTTGCCTCTGAATGGGACAAAAAGCTGATGACACAGATACCTGGCACAAGTACCTGGCAGAGTTCACAAATTAGTAGTGTTCTCTCATCCCTGATTTAAATTTGGCTATATTAAGAGTAAGATGCCAGCATAAAAACTTTCTCAATCATTTAAAAGTAAATAAATAAATAATTTATGTAGTTCAGTCTTTAAACTGAGAATACTATTAGAAATGTCTCAATTTCAAAACACTATGAAATTTGGATAATACATTATCCACTCTGTATGGGAAATTATATAAAATTCTTAAAAACTAATTAAACCACTACTTTATTATTCCAGAGTGAATACATCACCTCTGGCAATTATTTGCAGAAAAAACAAAACTGTATTTCAAGCCACAGCTTAAATTAAGCTACTCAACTGATTGAAGGCGTAAGTAACAATGCGTGTTTCTAGACAAACCTGTGAACTGATGTTCAATGCTACTGTGGACAGTGTGAAATCTCACACTGTCCACGGTTCCCAGGCTCAGAGAAATGCCTGCTAGTTCTGTTATGTACTTTAGACCAAGCAATTTAATAAATATTTCTGTTATGATAGCTTGACAATCATTTTAAAGCAGTATACAAAAATTAAAATATTTTCACGTCACTCTTGAAAGAATAAAAATTCTCTACTGCAGGTGTGTCTAGCCTGTGGCAGGATATCAGAGTGAAGCCAGATACATTTGAAGATCACAATGGCATGTCACCACACCAGAAATTTTGGACGCCTGCATTATTGCTTCTTAGCCACATATACTGTTCCAATGAGCCTGCCAGGCTGGGGTTAGTACTGGATTTCCTAGTCTGGTCCACTTTTCCCACAGGAAGCAGTTTTAACACCAAAACTATCTGTCAAAAACCTACTTTCCTAAAGCTGGGATGTCACCTGCAGTGATTCCGCTCCATATTCACACTGGGGCTGGCAACTATCTATAGAGAGGTATTTGTGTCACATGGCCTCTGAGATGTCCTGAATTGCTGGCTCTCCCTGAATTAAAAACCCTGCACTGTTTCTCTGAGTTCACTCTGGGGTCTCAAGAAACCTGCAGTTTGGGAACCCTAGGAGTAGAGAACAGAGTAGGAACAGGTGGTGTGTACAGCTTGATCCCGAGGGATGGTTTCAGCAGAAGCAGCAGCAGCAGCAGCAGCAGCATCCTGTGCCCCACCCAGATCCCTCCACAACCATGACCAGTTTTGTGTTTAGGAATTTCAAATCCACAGGCCACATATACAAATGCACACAATAAGGGCTAGTAAGCCAGATACCTGGAAGTAAGTCTGTTGGGATCAGCTGACAACCTATGTCCATGTGGATCTCACAGCATCTAGATTCCTCCATGCAGGAGCCCTCAGTCTCCCTCAGGGGCTGGAAAGAAGAGCAGTACAGGGGTCTGCTACAATGCAGGCCATGGCAGCTTTTCCCTGCTTCACTTCTGTTTACACATGCCTGAGCATTGCAATTCAGAGGGGCTCTGTTACTTGGTCCTAAAGGAAAACCATCTTAACAGGTTGTGCCACTACCAAGCACCCTGAACTCACCAAGTGCCCAAGTATTGTAGCATGTCTCCAGGGGGTTCTGAGGCAAAGAGCAAGCTCCCTGTCACTCAGCTGGTATTGAAGCCACAGTGGAACTTCTGAGCCCAAATTCTTTTGTTCTGCCATTTAAGGAATGAGGCAGTGAAACCAAACATCCCCTCTGTCCACTCCTTCAGTTCTTGCAACCAGTGGCTCCCCACGATAGCCATAGGGCAATAGTTACAGCCAGGATGGCCTCCAGAAGAACACGGTAGTTGTGCTGGTCCACTGTCCCAGCTCTGGACTGCAGGTCAGCCTGCACTCAGAAAGCCAAGTGCTCCCTCAAAGTAAGCTAGCCTTCTCTACACTGGTCCTGTGATCTGTGTATCTGCACTGTGAACTCAACTCACATGAACAATTACGTTGTCTCTGTGATGTGTGCAGAACCTGGCTGTGTTAGAAGTTACAACTTCCTAAAATCCCATATCAGGCATAGTTGTGGTGGTTCACAGCATGTGGTTTGTTATTAGGTGCTTGGTGATGTTGGGGTGTCTGTCTCCATGTGACCTCTGATCCTTCAGAGGAAGAGTTTCACTCACACAGTTCTAATGGCAGGGACTGCATGGGAAGGTGACCCTTTGGGGATAATTACAATAAATTCTAAATAAGTCACCTGAAAATGTTATCATGAATGTTCTCCTCAAATCTATTTGAATATCCTCATAATGGTTTCACTTTAAAATGTGTTATTGACATGATATCAAACTTATAGCCTGTGGATTGGTTTTAAGTTTAGCCATTTGTATTTATGTGACATCTTGATGCAACTGAATAATCTAATTTGAACTGTGACTTTAGATGGCATTCCATTGTTTAAAATAGTAGCTGCATATGATCTATTTACATTAGAACAATAACATGTCATCTTATTTTTTATGCTATATATAATTTCCCTTAGCAAGTAGATCATATAGTTTATCCAAATTTCATAGTATTTTAAAACCAACATTACACTTGCACTCTTTTTTTTTTTTTTGTCCATTCTGGAATACTGAAATAAGCGATTTATTGTTTTAATTGAGCATTTTAAATTTTAAAATGAAAAAGACTTCCCATTCCCTTTGGTTTCAAATCTACTTACCTACCAATCAAATACTGAGTTCTTCCATGGCCACATGGTGGTCAGTGGCTGTACTTATGAGTACAATGAAGGCCACACCACTGTCACACTGAGCCCTGCTGAGACTAGCCAGTCTACCTGCACACAGCACTTCCATGTAGACAGCTCTTCTGTGAGACATTCCAACAGGGGATGCCCATTCCACAGATGTAGTTAGGATATATTTGAGGGGAGTGATGTGGTTTTTGTATGCACACATAAATGGTGCCTCTACCATCGGACTAGCAGGAGTGCTTCGGTGCACACCAGATCCAGGGTATGCATAAACAAACCCACCTGATAAAACCAAGGCACTGGGAAGATTGTCTCGCCCCAGCAGGCACTTCACACATGCATGTGTGTGTGCTACCCCCACCTGATCTACATAGATTGCCCTTCAGGAGATCCCAGATGTGTTTGGGGGTGGGGTAGGGTGGGCTGAGACCACCAACCAGGAGTAGGAAACAAAACTAGTTTCCATCACTGCCTTCTAGGCACAAGATCCAAATAAAGCAACTCAAAAAACAAAACAAAACAAAACAAAACAAAAAAAACCTCTCTTATCCCACTATCCTTTTTTTAAAAATCACCATTTGAAGAACTAAATGAGCGTTTTAAAATAGCAAATTGCTGCTCTGATCTTAGTGATCTGGACATATCCCTGGTTGTTGTCCACTGCTTGTGTATATGTGCACACATACCACACACACACACACACACACACACACACACACACACACAGAGTCATCTGAAAACATAGGTTTTCCAAGTGTCATCTAGGGTCAGCAGCCAGCATCTCCCTGACTATGCCTAACCAGGGCAGATTCTTATGGCCTCTGTGGTCAGAGTACTGAGGGTGAGAGGCCACCATCCTTGCACAGCTCCAAGTCTGTGTCTGGTACCACAAGCCCAGTCAAAAGTCACCATAACAAAGACAGCTCTCTTAAGGGTCACATCACCACTGCCAGCAATCACAGTTAAACACTGTGCAAGCCACCCAGGGAACCTTCCACACAGGAAGGACCAAGCAGTTCCAGGACCCATGTGGCTTCATGTGGTCTGGAAGGCTTTCCCTGGCTCCCTCAGGCCAGGCCAGATGCTGATGGCATGTGTTTCTGTTGAAGGGCTGCAGCATCGTTCCTACCTGTGTGATCTGTGCTTTACCCAGGGGACAGTGAGCCTTGTCCAGTTGCTCATAAAATCATGGGCACCTGGTAACAAGCTAGTCATGGCACCTGGCGTCTGCTGAGCAGACATGGGGTATGACAGCTCTCTGAGAATTCCTGAGCACTGAGTAGGCCATTGCATGCCATCTCTGCCACACCTGCCTCTTGAAGGCCCAGTTCCACAGATCACTTTGGTTTCAAGGGCATGCTGCCACGTTCGTTACCTGACCATTCATGGAAGCCTCCTGTTATCTAGGCTCTGAAGCCCTGTAGGGCATGTCCTGAGGACCTGGTCTTTGATGAGTTTGGTTTCACATCTGAGAACAGACCCCCTTGCCCCAGTTGAGAAAGCTCCAAGTCCAGAGAGCAGATGCCTTGGTCATCTTCTCTTTTCAGTTCAATGTAGAAACCCAAGCCTGGGTCTAGCTCCTCCTCCCAGCTGAGAGGTTCCAGTGAGCCCTCCACTTAGTGGATGTGCCTGTGGGGTTTGGCTCATTAAAGTCTGGATCTGCTCAGTTCTCTCTCTGCTTAAACACACTCATCTGGGAGTCCCATCTTCTGCCACTTAGAAGCAAGACACTGGTCCCTTTAATTTCTTTCTAGAAGATCCTGATGCTGCTTCTAACTGATGTACATGACACATAGGTGGCTTTTTTTTTTTTTTTTAATCTACAGGGGACTTTTGCCTCTGGATTCTCTGACTCATGTGAAATTGGGGTCAGGTCTTACACTGTGCGCACCTCTTCCCACTCAGCATGCAGACCCTACTCTGAGTGCCACTGCTGCCAAGTAGCATCCCTTGTTAGCATTTCCGGGGTGCTGGGAGAGAAAACAACGTCTGGGTGATGGCTCTTGTCAGTTTCCCCATTGTCAGGCCCAATCTTTCGTTCCTCTACACTCACAATATTTCCCCACTGGGAACACGCCTGACATTGCAATTTCCCACAACTGCAGCTCTGCAGTGAATGCCTAATTCCCGAAACTGCAAAATCTAACAAAAGCTGATTTTTTCCACTGATTTGACTGGCTGACTATTCCAAGGCTTTGCGTGTGGTGACCTGCTGTTCTCCATAAACAGCGTCTTTAATGTACCCACACGGCTGTTCTGAAGTGGCTGAAGGCAATTAAATCCTCACAAGCTGCCCGCAGGGCATTCAGGAAGACTCGATGTCCAGCGTCTCTGCCACGGACAAATTTCCTCTGGGGGTCACTTGGCAGCTCGTCCTGCAGCACTCTGGTCTTCCATCTTGAACTTTGGACTCAGAGCATACTTTCTACCTCAGTGTGTGAGTCCACATGGTGCCCACTGAACAAGGATGTGTAAGTTCACCAAAAGTTGCATCATTTAAAACAAAAACAGAAAAGAAACACCTGAACCTGGCTCTGTTCTTTCCCTACTGGTGATGTTTGCTTATGTGGAGGTGAGAATTTAGAGGATTTGGTAGTTTTGTGGGTTTTTTGTTTGTTTTGTTTTTACTACCGGAATAAATTCTCTTTGTCTATGGGTATGCTACTTTCCTTGGGCTCGCGTGTATTTTCCACATTTGTCAAACATTACCAAGGGTATCATCTCAGCACGAATTTCCAGAGGGGCTAAGGAAGAAAACCTATTTCCTTCCTTGTCCTCCACCTTACCTCCGATCCACCACCCCATGTTGGAGATCTCCATCAGTCTGAACAAATAGTGGAATTTTGCCCTTGGTATTTCATTCATCCGGTGCAGAGATTCAGGTCTGCCAGCAAAACTACCTTAATAATGGATTCCTTTCCATACCACCTCTTCTACAACTCCCAAAGACATCAAGGGCTGTACAGAGTCCAAAATAAAGCAGCAGTTCACGGAAGGGCTGCTAAGTCCTGCTTTCAAGGAGTTGGCCTTATTTTATTCACTTATTTATTGCTGCTCAACCACGCTGAGTTGCGTTTATAAAACGGAACCTCTTGGGCAGAGGCCTTCTCCTTAGACTCAAATCCCGAGGAGCAGCATGCAGGCAGGAGGATCCCCGGACTAGGCCAATCAGACATTTCCCTGGGAACGAAACCTCTGAAGGTAGCTAGTCACTGTCCAGGCCTAGACCCAGGGCCAAGAGAATCTGCCTGTGCCCGCTGTTGCCCAGGGCCTACTTCTGCCTGTAGCTGCCGGCCATTCTGCCTAGTCCAAGTCTCTGCTTGCCTGGAAACCCTGTTTCCCCTCCCCCTCTCTGTGCCCACTTGTTGAGGTCTGCCTGGGACCTGCTTGGTTCCCCCACTGGTTCTAAAAGGGTTTGGCTCCAGGCCGACCCCAGGTCAGCTGTAATCCTGTAGTCTTTAACACAAATCTCTCGTTTCTTAATTCCCCAACGGCCTCCGGGCAAGCATGGACATGAACAAGGTGGGTGCCAAGCCCTTACTTGCCACCGCCCAACCCCGCAAGGATGGACAAGCTGGAAGAGAGGATGGATCGCTTTGAGCCTATGCCTCCGACGGGGCGGCTGGACTGGAGAGCGTGCGAGCGGGAGAGGAGAGGGGCCTCGCAGGCGGGAAGCCACCAAGACAAAGGGAGGGCCTGGAAGCGCATAGAGGGAAAGCCAAGCCAGAGCAGAAGCTGCAGACCGAGGGCGAGGAGAGGGCGGGGATGGGAAGAAGTGGTGGACAGGAGGGTGATGAAAGAGACCTGAGAGGAAAGAGAGGTGCGGGGCTCAGCGGAGAGCAGAACCGTAGAAACACGGGTGACTTGGGACTCAGAGTGAAGAAGCCCGGATATGAGCATGTTGGAGGCTCAGCGGAGAGCAGAACCGTAGAAGCACGGGTGACTTGGGACTCAGAGTGAAGAAGCCCGGATATGAGCATGCTGGAGGTTGGCCTGCTCTTCGAGGAGTCCTGGCCGGGACACTCGGGACGAGGGGCGCGGTCAGCAGCCGCACTGCCCCGCTGGTTCTGGGGGCGGATAAAGCCGGGTCCTGCCGGGAGCAGCTGGAGTGAAGGGCCGGGCAGGAGGAGGGAGGGGGAGGGTGGGGAGGAGAAAAGAGGTGCGGTTTCCCAACCTCTAGCTGATGAGGAAGCCTGGAGCTGCTCTGTTGGAGCCAGGGCCAAGCTCCTACCAGTCCACCCTCCACCCCCCGCGTAGAGGGACTCCGGCACTCTTGCCCCGGGGGCCCACGCTGCCCCCACCCCCCGCCTCATCCGCCCAGGTCTCCCAGTCCCGCCAACTAGTCCCTGCACCAAGGCCAAGTCTGCTTTTCTCCTGAACTTTCCCAGGACTCTAACCTACGGTTAGATTCCTCCGCCGGGCTCCCCGACACCGGCTGCGGAAGCTGGGTGGGGGAAGAAGGCGTGACCACAAGAGCAGAGAGGCCCTGAGCCAGCGGTCCTGGACCGGGTCTGGATAGTGTTTGCTTTCCTGAGTCTCCAGAACACGAGTGCGGGGAGGGTTTTCCCGAATAGACTGGAATTTTCCGGAGACAGAGCTCGGCAGTGCCCAGTCTTTGTCGGGGAAAATGAAATGCGTGAATATGAGTGTTATTCTTCTCCCACACGCATGATTTTAATAGACCTATCAGTCACATCCCGGCACATCTGCAGATCAGGCGCGCTGCGCCCGCAACTCCTTAAAAAAAATTAATTCGTTTCATCTGCCTACTAGTGGGTTTGAGGGAGGGTGTCAAAGTAAGAGTGGCAACAATAAAAAGGGACCAGTGAGGTGTTTTTTTTTTTTTTAAAGTGTGAGAGAAAGAAAGGGGAAGATGAGAGAGGGAGGGAGGGGAAGAGATGGGGCGGGGTGGTGGTGGGGGGACCGTAAAGCAAATCACCCTGCTTAGTTTACCGATGAGTTTTGAAGCCACCCAGGGCTCTGCACGAAGTCATGCAAACTTTATCCACGCTTCACAAAGATCTTGTCCCATTCTCCACACAGATTTTAAACAAAATTACACTAATAGACAGAAACACCGCCCGTGCTTTGGAAGTGAATTAAAACCTAATCATGACCACAAAGAATCTCACTTGAACAAAAATGTGCATTACTTGCTTAGGTGTTGTATTTATCCTTGAGTTAGGCTTAAGTAAGGCCTAGAAAATTCTCTCCACGTATTTAAACTAGACAGAGCCTGCCGGGATCTGGCCTCAATCTTGAGGGGAGCCCTCCCCTCAATCTTCTTTTTGTATTGTTTTCAAATTAAGTCGTTAGAGAATTTCTCCTTGTCTTTCACATCAGTAGAATCTAAAGGAAGGTGGCTTGGAGGCTTGGCACAAAGAATTCTTGCTCACTGGGTGGAGCTCAAGTAGGAAACACAAAACTGTCAAGTCTACTGGGGGGAAAATGAGGGGGTTGAGCTGTCGGGTCCCCGAAAGATGACTAACTTTATGTGGCGGGCTTCACTTAAAGTAGGCCGTAACGCCCATGGCAGTGAGCCTCGGTTTACTTGCCCACAGTCAAGGCGCACACTGGAGTCCCAGAAGCCCAGGCATAACAAAGGTGAGTGTGGCCACCCTTGACTCATGCTAAAGAAAGCGGCAGCAAAGGCTTTTGCGCTTTAGGGGGGAGGTGGGTTGAACTCTGAAAGCTGCCTAGACTTTTCCTGAGGAGGCTACTAGGCACTTCTTCCCAGACTGCCTCAGATCGCCCGCTCCCCTCTTGGATTCCTAAGCAGGCAAAGCAGTTCTAGATACAACAGAGCAAAACCCTAAAAGAAAAATAAAGGGGAAAAGGGGTGTGTGTCCTTTATATTATCTTATCAGAAAGCAGTGGACGACATCCTTGAATCTCCTGCAACCACTTTAAGGAATGAGGAAGGGATTGAGCAAAATCATCAAAATGACTTTAAAAAAATTACAGGTGTCACTTGTAAGATTAGCATTTATACTGGAAGACATTCTCCAATGTAGGCTGAGCTCAAGTCTTACTGAATTGACCGAGAGAGTAAGTTCACTTTTGAATATCTAATCCATACTCATTCCAAGAATATAAACTGAGTTAAAAAAAAAGAGGTGAAAATATGCTGAAATACTTCCCATCTGGATTTAAAGAAGATTTCCTTCAAAAATAGAATTTCATTCTAATGTCATGATTAATTTTAAAACATATTTGCTACAGTATAACTTTTAAATGCAGTATTTAATGCTGTCAGGTTACTTGAAGACAAAGTTTTACAGAAAACTTTAAATTCCAGAAGGAAAAAAAAAACCCTGCAATGTACCATTAAACACCTAGAAAAAATATAATTGAAAATATTTAAAGCATCAAACAACCTCAATATCTGGTCAGGAATAATAAACACGGCATTTTGTGTTTACATTCCCTGCAACCTGCATTCCGGTTCACACAGGAGAGGGGGTGGTCGGTTCTGGGTGTGTGTAAGAAAATCGGCAAAATTATGTTGGATTTTCCCAGAGAGGAAGTGGGAGGGGCTGCAGTAGGACGGGGTGAGGTGCGTTCTGGGTCAGGATTGCTTCCTTGAACCAAGGAAGATACTTTCACTTACAATTCCAATTACAGAGAAATCAAAGGCACGCTGTTTTGGCGGTGGTCATGGTCCCCCATCCGTGGCCTTATCCCACTATTGAGCACTGCCCTTTCTCCTCCTGACCAGGACCTAGCTGCCTCAAAACTGCTACAGTAGGTGAAGGACAGAGCCACAGCAAAGAAATGCAAAAATACTCCAGGGCCGCGGCAGTTAAAATGCTAAACCATCAGGAAGTACATTGTGATTACTTCCCTTCTGTGCTAACTTCAACTCTACAAAATAATCTATGGGGTTTAGCGTTCTCCTTTCTCACTCAATAAAGCCAATGAAACCCTGCCCCTGCTTGGTGGGGTTCCCTTACTCTTGGGCCCTGCTGATAATTTCTCCTCCAACAGATTTCTAATTGTATTTTGAACTCATAAAACATGCATATAAAATTAGCACGTTTCAATTTCATAGGGAAACGGGCTTTTCTCTCTTAAATGTATTGATTCAAATTTTGATGCATTTGGGGGAGGGAATCTCTTTGTGTTTCGTTTTTAGATGAAAGACTTGCAGGCTATGTACATAATCTGACTCCTCTTCCCCCGTACCGCAATACCTAAAATAAAAATATCACAACGCATTTACAAGAAATCATACAAAACGAAACAAAACAAAAATGGGAAATGCTCGGATACAGTTTTACAAAACCCAGAATATAACTCCACCGTCTGAGAGGGGACTGTGGTATAAATTAAGCAACCAACCCAAAAGAGCGGTAACAACTACAAAAACAAAACAAAACAAAAAACAACAAAAAAGAACCCCAACAACAACAACTTGTAAATGTTTGGACCTGCCTTACTACATTTATAACAAGTGAGAACAGCTCGAGGCCCATCACTTGGCCTCAGGCAGAAGAGCCGGCGAGAAGTAAACCCCGGGAAAAGTTACAGTGCCGGCAGTCAGTCGTACAAAAGTTGGCATCGCCTCGCTGGGTTTAGTCTTTTGTCCTCCCGAGCCGAGAAAACACTGCGTGCTCCCTCTGCGGACGATAAATACTGTACAAAAGGTCTCGTGTGAAAACACCAAAGTTCAGTCTAAGACGCCAGTCTGGTGTCAGCGCCTCGGAGTCCCGTTCCAGGTGAGACGGGGCATGTGTCACCTGGGGCTCCGCTCTCCAGAGCGGTCTTTTACGGGAACGCGGAGAAGACGCCGGTACAAAGTCTGGCTCCGGAGGTTCGGGCGTAGGCCCCGCGCGCTCTTCCTCGCCAGGGCACCGGCCTCGAGGCGCAGTGTCCCCGGCGTCCCCGCGGCGCTAGATGTGCGTCAGGGGCACCGTGCCGTTGACGCCCGCGCCCGCGCCCTGGTAGTGCTGTGGCAGCGAGTGCAGCCGGCTCTGGGCCGCGGCGGCCGCGGCAGCCGCCGGGTCGCCACCCTCGCCGGCGGGCAGGTACATGCTGATCATCTCGCGCAGGTCCCCGGGGCAAGGCGCCCGCGAGTGCGCGGGGGCTGGCGGGCTGCCGCTCGGCTCTGACTTGACCAGAGAACCGAGGGCGCCCAGGGCACCTGAAGAGGCGGCCGCAGCGGCCGCCGCGGCCGCAACAGCGGAGTTCTGGTGCGCGCCGCCCGCAGCCGCGGCAGCAGCCGCCGCGGCGCCGTAGGGGATGCCGCCGTAGCCCGAAGGCGACGCGCTCATGTAGCCCTGGGAGTTGGAGATGGGGCTGTACTGGAGCGCGCCCATGTCGTAGCGGTGCATGGGCTGCGGGTTGTGAGGATGCGCGTGCGGGTGGTGCGGGTGCGGGTGCGCCGGGTGCGCGTGCGGGTGCGCGCCGCCCGCTCCTGGGTGCTGCCCGTAGGCCAGCTGTGCCTCCTGCATCATGGCCGCGGCCGCGGCCGCCGCGGCCACCGAGCCCGGGTAGGCGCCGTTCGCCCAGCCGTTGACGTGCGCGTAGCCGCCTCCCGCCGCGCCGCCCGGGCTCTCCAGGCGCTGGCCCACGGCCGCCGCCCCGACGCCCACGCCCACGCCCATGGCCACGGCGCCGCCGCCACCGGCGCCGGCCGCCAGCAGCCCCCCGGCCAGCGAGTACTTGTCCTTCTTTAACAGCGTCTTGGTCTTGCGGCGCGGCCGGTACTTGTAATCCGGGTGCTCCTTCATGTGCAGCGCGCGCAGTCTCTTGGCCTCGTCGATGAAAGGCCGCTTCTCGGCCTCGGACATGACCTTCCACTCGGCCCCCAGGCGCTTGCTGATCTCGGAGTTGTGCATCTTGGGGTTTTCCTGGGCCATCTTGCGCCGCTGTCCGCGGGACCACACCATGAAGGCGTTCATGGGCCGCTTGACCCGATCCTGGTTGGCCTTGGTGCCCCCGCCGCCGCCGCCGCCCCCGCCGCCGCCCCCGCCCGCCCCGGCCGGGCCCGAGAGGTTCGTGGGCGCCTGGGCACCGCCGGGCGAGTGCAGGTCGGTCTCCATCATCATGCTGTACATTGGGGCGGCTCGCGGGTTCACCGGTACCGCAAAGAGAGGGCCTGGAGCATAGACGGCTGGGCGGAGGTGGGTGGGTGGAGAGAGGATCGGCCCAGCGACTGGGGAGGGGGGGTGCCTAGCAGAGAGAAGGGGGTTGGGTGGAGGCCACAACAAAAAAGAGGCAAAAGCACACGCACTTAGCGCGGGTCCGGCTCGCAGGTGGAAAGTTTCTCCGGGCGCACAACCACTTGCCAAAGAAGCCGATGGCCAGGATGACCGCCGCCGCCGCCTGGTCGATCTCGGCCGAGCTGTGCAAACAGGTGCGGTCGTGGCCAAGTTGAAGCTCCACTTTCTGGATCTGAAGCGCTGCCACCGGGCCCGACCCGGGCTTGTCTGCCTCCCCTTGGCGGCGGCTCCGAGTCTCCTTCGTGTGCCGGCTTCCTTGGCGGCTTCCAACTCCGGGGCCGCAACTTCTAGCAGGGCGGCGCGCCGCGTGCGTTGGGCATGTGCTGGTCCCTGGTGCCTGGGGGGGAGCCAGGCGCTGAGGGGGACTCGTAGGGGGGTTCGGAGGGGGCGACCGCGGGGCAGCCAGGGAGGGGGTCAGGGACCGCGGCGAGAGTGCCAGGGCGTGCAGGGAGTCAGAGAGCAGGGCCGCCGTGCCCAGGACAAGCTGTCCGCTGCCTGTCCGGGGACGTGCGCTCGGAGCGGAGGTGCACGCGGGGCCGGTGGCGCGGGGGGCCCAGCAGCCATACGCCGGGCCCGGGCTGCCATTAAATGAGCGCGCCGCGGCCAATGAGAGCCGGCGGCGGCGGTGATTTGCATGGCGCGCTGGCGAGTGACGTGGGGAGGGAGTAGAGACACTGGGCGCGGGCGGCGGAGCAAGGAGGTGGAGGAGGAGAGGTGGGGGGAGCAAGGGCAGGAAGGAGGGGGAAAAGGGGGCGCGGGGGGGCGGGGTCACAGCCACACTGCTTCCTGAACGCGCGCGCGCGGCGGCGACGGCGGCGAACCCCGAGCTCGCCCCCTTCGCCTCTCCCCGCCCGCGCGCTCCGAATGATTAACGATTGGGTTGAAAACCCAGAGGAAGAAAGAATCGCTGTGGGGGGGAGGCGCGGGGAATACAGCCCCGGGTCGTGTTTAAATGCGCTCACTGGAGCCCCGGCTCCTCCCCTGTGCCCAGCCAGCCAACTCTGCACCCGCGGGGAAGGGGAAAGTTGGAGATGCAGGCCTCACTTTGCACTCAGCTCAGCTGGAGTACAGAATAACCGCGGTGTGGGGGAGATCTTCCCAGGGGGAGCTTAAGCCGAAAGTACCGCGGCCGGTCTAAAGGCCAAGCGGGACCGCTCAGTCTATCCCACCCCCTTAGCTCAGTGCGTTCTCCAGAGCCTGCTCCCACAAAGTCCTTTACAGATTCGGGATCCATAATTCGGGTCTCCGTGGATGGAGGTGCGGCCGCTTTTGTGTGATGCAGGGCTTGTAGCTCCCTTTTTCTACTCTGAAATTTCTTTGACGGGGGCGTCTTTTAATGGATTGGGTGTTATAGTCAGGTACTCTTCCCAGTTTACTTTCTCCTCGAGAATTTCTGCGAAGGTCAGAAAACAAGATCTATCTAGAATCTAGTTGCTCCAACAGTCAAAAAAGTTTGTTGAAGCAGCAAAAAACCCACCTACCTACTCCATGCTTTTCTAGAGAGATTCTCCCAGAGGCTAATTGCCAAAGGACTTCGAAACCCGTGTGAAGTCGTGACTGGGGAGGGGCGTGCGGTTGCTGAAACCGAATTGAAAGGTGGTGCCTCCTGACCGACAAGGCTGCCTTTAGTTTTTTTTTTTGTTGTTGTTCCTACGTTGTGAAAAAGAAAAGCCAGTTCTGGAGATGATCAAAGCATACACAAACGGCTGTAATCTTGAATCTCAGAACAAATATGCTTCCGGGGTGTACAAGAGATTTCCAACCCCAGACTACCCGGGTTCAGACTGCCATTTCCAAGAGAAATGGGGGCTTGATCCAAAGGCTTCTTCCAGAAAGACCCTTAGAGCACACAAGTTCTTCCGATGCCCTGGGGCGGGGTGGGAAGGGGATAGAGGGAGCGTTTTTTTTTTTTTCTTCTAAGATGAAGGTGCCTCGGGAGGTTGCGGGTGGGTAAGGCAGGCCTAGTCTTATGCCTGCAGATCGCCCGCGAGTAATCCAGAGGCTCTTCTGATGATGGAGATAACCGGGATAATAACAAGTATAAGGGCGTTCCAGTATGTTGGACGCTGAACATGTGACAGTTCTTTTTTTTTTTTTTCCTTTTCGGTTAACAAAAATATCTGAGGCTGTGAATTTCCTAACCCCGTTGCTCCCTTGCTATGATTATTACGTAGGTTTATTTTATCTTATTTTTATCCCAGGTTGCTACAGAACAGTCCAGCAACAAATCCATCCCTCTGCCGTTTTAGCTTTCATTTCAGGCCATTCAGTACTTACTAGTAAACTCATCAACTAATATAGAATTATGTTAGAAAAGAAACATCGTTTTATATTTTTATAATCGTCTAGGTTATAAACTTAGTTTTCAGCTACCTTCTTTTTTCAGCAATCAAGTTTATTAAATCTTTTGATTTATTTCATGAACTACCTACAAATATCAGTTACATTGTAAATGAACAAAACAAACAGGAATATTGTTTAAGAATGCCGTAGAACCATTTCTCTTTGATAATTTAGGAGGCAATGGGTGTGCAGAGAGATCCACTGTGTTAAGGAAATTCAGCAAGACTGAAATAAAGGAAAAGGTTTACAAATTATAAACTATATTATCCACTTAGCAATTGAAAGATTTCTTCCCTGTGCTTTTCAATTTAGATTTTAAACTAAATAGCCAAAGACCCCCTGAAAACACTGTATGAATCAAGCTTGGCACATTATTTTCCATATCAATGGGGCAATTTATTTTATAAACACCCTGCACTCCAGTGGGCTTTGCAGGAATGCTTTATGCTTTAGGGAACTTGGATAGATGACTTTGAAATGGTCTCATTTCTTCCTGCCATAGCCCTGAACACTGTTTCCAAATAGGATGTTACTCTAGTTTTCCAGGACGTTTAAATAGGAGGTGAGAGACGTCACCCTGCATGCAGCCATGTTGGTGGTTGTCATGCAGGGCAATTCTGCAGAAGCCCCTGTTGGTTGGTAATGAGAAAGTGTCCGCAAACCTAAGCCAGTACAAGCCCTATGGATGCCCACATGCAGAAGTATGAAATCAGAGATGCAGGTGTAACTTGTTGCCAAGTGACAGAAGATTGGCAGCAGCAGATTGTGCCAACTGAATGGTGATGGGCATGGAGTGCCAGACCTCCCTGTGCCTTCCATCCTGGCATGAACAGTGAGAAGCTGTAACAACTCCCGGCAGCGAAAACTTCTAGAAGCCTCTGTTTGTCTCTCCTTCCCTGTTCAATTCCCCCAATGGCTCTACACACACACACACACACACACACACACACACACACGCACACGCACACACACCAGTCTAAAACCAGTCTGATAAATTCTTCTGTTTCCAGTCCCCTCCCCACAAGCTTGGTGGGGGTGCATTCCAGCCTAATGCCTTCCTAAAAACTATATTCGTGAGGGTTTGAGAGCCGACTGCACTAAGTCCAAATGAAATTAGGAAAGGCTCAGACCCCCAATATCAGTTTCACCATTGCCTGACCACTTTTGTCCTTTCAGCAACTGAGAAATTTCACTGTACCATTACCCCAAATTCCAAAGATCAGCTTTAAAACGTGGTTGTTTTTATTCAATCTGTGGTTATAATCCTCTGAAAATTCAGGTAGACCCATTGCTAGGGGAAATTTGTGTGTGTGTGTGTGTGTGTGTGTGTGTGTGTGTGTTTGTATATGTAAAAGCTTATAGGTAAATTATGAAGGTGTGTGTATGTATGGAAGTGATGTGTTTAAGCTCTTGCACAAAAGCCTTGACTTTGAAATAAACCGAGTTCTGAATTTAAAACACCCTAAACTGGAACCCTAACATAGAATAACCAATAACTTTCGCTTCCTTAAGCACACCTTTGCGCTCATGAGAAATCTTTGAGGCAGAGAGTCCCTGTGGACAGTTGAAGGCTGGCTCTGAGACATCCATATGTGGGTTTCTAAGCTCGGCATTAGTCTCAAGCTCTGAATAACATTGAACATTGAGGTTCTTGGGGACCGTGGAAGACTAGAAATTATTCCATATGGGGTTCAGACTACCTGCCCTAGTGACAATCTCCTGGCCACGCCCAGAACAAGACTCTCTAAAAGCTGGTGGAGCACTTGGAGGACAGAAGACATATGGAGGTGCCTCCTGGGAGTTCTCAGGGGCAATGACTTCCAGGCTGTGATGCACCCTCAACGGACTGAGAGAATAGTTGAAGAAAGATCTCTAATGAACCGACAGTTTCTAGGCAGGACTGTGGAGGGAGAAAGAGAAATGTTCAGCAGGGGGAGGTGGCCGAAAAGAAAAGAGGGAAAGCTTATTGGAAGTGGCCTCTGAGGTCACCTCGGCCAACAGGAGGCGCAGATTCTGGGCTAAGTGGGAGGAGAGCGCATCCCAGAGGGGCGGGCCCGGAGGTTGTGATTCCGTGTCCCGGGACCTGCTGCAGGAGGTGGAGGGTAGTGCACCCAAAGACCCTAGGCGTGTCAGTGCGGACATTGTCCCGGCGCGGGCCGCGATCGCCGTCTGCTGGCCGCTGCCACCCTCTCGTCCCTGCGGAGCCACCTCCGCCGGTCACCTGTGTGGCTGACACTCCCTTGGCCCAACTATTGCTATCGCAGTGTCACTGGAGGATTGGTGGCCAGCGCTTAGTTCCATGTTTGCATTTCAGGGCGCGCCTCTGACCTGGGTCTCTAAGGGGACATCTTTTCTCCTGGGTCGTCCCCAAGCCCTCTCAGCCAATCTCCTGGGGCCTAGCCCGGCCTAACTTGGGGGGGGGGGGGTGTTCTTTCTAAACAGCCGAAGGACCCAAATCACAAAGCTGTGTGTTTTGTTTGTTGTTGCTGGTTTGTTTAAAAGGGAGAAAGAAACAAAATTGAGATAAAGTGGAAGGTCAGGGGTGGGAACGAAGGAAGAGAAACACTCGCAAATAAGGAACTTTGGGCGATCCCAGCGTCTTTACCAGCTTCCCGAAGAGCCCATCTCTCCTGAGCGGCTCTCAATGATGAAGCAAAGATTCCTCTCTTCCGATCCGACACGGACTGCATCCGAGTTTAGAGAGCCGCTACAACAACGCCTGTGGGAAAGGGGTAAATAAAGTCCTCTCGTCTAGGCTGCCAGGCTCCAGTTCCAACCGTCGTTCGCGAGACCGGCACACACAATCAGGAGCAGCACTGTGTGTGCGTGCGTGCCTCCTGGCTCTCTGGGTGGAAGCATTCGGAGAATCTCCGGGAGCTTCGAGTACTGCTCACCCTGTGAGCAGTACTCACACATATAATTCAAATTTCACAGCTGACCTGCTCTGAAAACCTCAATCAGCTTCTAATTGAAGGGAAAACAAAATATTGCTTCCCTACAGCAGAGCTAACGATTTAATCATTATATCAGACATTATAGCTTTTAATTAGGCTAATGCTGATACTGTATGGAAAGAGATAATTCAACACAGTTCTTGATGAATTCTGTAATTGGGTTAACGGCGGAGCAGTCGGGGGAGAGACGTCAATATTCAAGCTGCGTCTGTAGCCACCAGGTTTATGAATGAAAGAGAGGAGGAAAGCCTGGAACCCAAGGGGGCATCGAGCCGTCTCTCCCCGGAGCTGCGGGCACTGTGGGGAAGAGGCGACTGAGATGCCAGCCAGGCTGGGGCACCACCGGGTGCCGGTGCCAGGTCTCGCGGGGTTGGAACCCATCGTCCACTTCTGCCGCGTGAAATTTTCTGACCAGAATTTCAGCCGACCTGCCTTGCGTGTACACTGGGCATCAGATGTCTGGATCTATCCACTCAGCCCAAAACCATCCCTACAGGAGGGTTGAGTGTCCAGCAGCTGCTTTGCCTTCCATCCAATGGCCTTTGAAAAGGCTAACGCTACCTGGGCTCCCACCTGTCTCAGAGTGCCAGCTGGGCGTCCACAACGCCCCTGGCACACACATTCTAGCAGAGATCACCTCTGCCCATGCGGTTCTCTGCGGGTACTCTGGACGCGCCAGGCACCGGTGGCACCGCAGACTTTCCGCACTCCTGTGCCCCTGCCGATCGAGAAAGGGCAACTCTAGTGGGTGCCTAGGCTCGTGCCCAATGTCTTGGTCCCCTTTGCCCTTGGCTGGACCGTTACTTGGCCTTGGTCTGAAGGAGGTTAGCAATTAGAGGGTGCGGGCCTGCTTCCCTTCCTGCAAAAGAACGGGAAAGCAAAAAATCCGTTTGGACTTGCCTGTGGGAAGCAAATTGTGCCAGGGGCACAAGTGACCCCCTCCTCTCGCGTCCCATTCTCTCTGCCAAGTAGGGCCTGGGCTACAGAGGCTGTTTCAGGGTCAGCCTGCCACCGGGCTCCACCCGGCATTTGTCAGATGCTGCGTTCTGCTTAGGCTGGGAATTTCTTTCCCATCTTCTTTGCCTCTAGATTTCTAGTACAGTCAAATTTTGTGCTCAAGCCTGCGAGTCGAAGTCTGACCGTGCCAGAGGAGAGGGCTCACGGTGAGCCTCTGGTTCTGAGGAGGGACGCAGTTGCCTCTGTAATTTGGTTGCGCTTTTCCAGAAAAGCCACTGAAGCTGTGCTTTTCGCGGTTTTAACCCAGATGTTTTCAGGGTGAGATTTTTATGTATTTTAAAAATTTCTGCCGCCGTTCTTAAAATTTTCTTTTAGTCTTTGGTTTAACTAAATCAGCACAATATTCTCCTTTAAGATAAATATACTGTATTGTGATTCATCCGTGTCTTATTTTGTCAGTAATTACTGCAAAATTAAATGGGTCACTGTGAAAATTTCATTTACTCAACCCCCAGTAATTAACAGTTTGAATACACCTTTTTTTTTTTACATTGTGCAAAAGTTGTAATTTTCCAATGCATGTTGTGTCTTCCTGATAAAAAACGCTGGCTAAGTTACATGTGAGCGAAAGTATTCAAAGCTCTCCTCCCAGCGGAGGGCTGTTGGGCTTTTCCCTAAGACCATAGAAAGCTTATGCACAAGAGCAAACTTTTCTGAAGGGTGGGGCATCACCACTGCTCAAATCAGAACTTGCAGAGGGTCAACATGGGAGAATGGAAGGTGTCTGATTAAGGGACATTCCCAAAGCAACCGTGAACACCAGAATTCTTGGGTTGAGCAGACAAGCCTGTGGTCAGTCCCTGCTGCCTGGAAAGTGGAGGGCAAGATGAGGTTCTGCATGCTAGGGGTGGTAATAGTAACCTTTCCAACCCACCTGAAACAGTTGATGCTCTGTAGGTGGCCCAGCAAGCCCAAGGGTGTCTGTGACCAAGGCTCTGTGCAAGGAGCTGCACTTGGAGTATGCAGGGCCCTCTCTCCCATTCTCTTTCATTAGCCCCCAAATAGAAAAGGCATCGCTCACAAGAGGAGACAGATAAGTCATAAGGGATTTCTATATGAAGAGGAACAAAGTGAAACCAGAGATGCTTTTTTCCCCTGTCTTACAGGGCACCCCAGTTATTGCAAATTAGATTAGCCACACAGACTGCAATATAAACATGGCACGAGGTTCACGCCAGTGAAAACCCATCCACTCCAATCTTGCCTTTCATCGGAGCAGCTCACATAAATCACATCTTGTCCTTTAATACACTTTTCATTGAGATTAAAACATCACTCTGACACAATTTCAAGCCCTTTCAGTCATGTGCCTTGCTTTACCTCACAAAGTAGCTAACTGGAAAAGTAGGTCCGAGAATATCTCCAGGCTGTGGGAAGGGCTTTACTGCCCTGCGAGGGGCTAATGGAGGACCCTTTGGCCCCATCTGAATGCCATTCATCTTCCCTTGCAAAGATACAAAGCAGCTGTTCCACTAGCAGAAATCAGATTTCCCTGGGGTTGGAGAGAGGCCCGTTGATGGCGGCTTATGCACAGGAACCTTTGGGAGAGTATGCTCTGGACAGGAGGGTTGGAGAAAGACCACAGCCCACCCTCCAGGGCTCCAATGCCCTTCAGCGGTTTTGGGGAAGGAGGACCAGAGGGGAGGGGAGAGGAGAGGAGAGAGGAGGAGGGGGGGAGATGGATAGAGATAGAGACAGAGAGACAGACAGAGAGAGAGAGAGAGAGAGAGAGAGAGAGAGAGAGGTAGAGTTTCAGGTTGCCTTTGAGTCCTAAATTTTAACTTAGGAGTAAAAGGGGGGGGTAATTTTTCTATAAAATTGGCTAAGGGCTGGGACCAGCATCCCTCATTGTCCCCAGAAATGTCTCATCTCTCCCTCAGGGCTGGGCTACTCCTAGGTCAGACACTGACTCTGTATTCAGGACAAAGAGTCCTAGCAGGGAGCAGGAGAGGGGTATTTGAACCCCAGCTGTTTTTAACCTTCCAGCTATCTAAAATCGTGCATGTAGCTCAGAATGCTCAGACATATCTTCTGGAAAGCAGAGTGGACACAGCTCATCCCAGCTCCCCTGGGGTTGGGGGATGGGCGTGGGGTTGAGTCTCTGCTCTCATTTAGGTCAGCCACACTAGACCCACTGCAGGGTTGGGCTCATTGCTGGGAGGAGCGGGTGTAACAGGAAATCTAGCAGACCACCTGAGGGGTTCTTGTGAGAGACCACTTCTCTCCATACCAGTCTCTAACTTTCAGGCATTTGGCTCTGTCTCTCTAGTAGGGCCCATAGGAAGCCACCTGGTGGCTTTCTGTTTAACTTATCTGGGCACCCAAACACCCCCGTGGGAGTTCTTGATCAGGTAGTGCCTTGCTCCACCCAGTGACTCCTAGGCAAGGAAATCTGGCAGAGTCCAGGAGGAGGATAATTCTCTTTCCTCTTCCTGGGGATCCTACTTGACCAGAGTCAGTATTCACAGCCCAGTTCTACTGGGCCTGGGGCCAGTATCTGTGTTTCCTATTCTGCTACCAGTGTCATCCACTGGTCAGGCTGCCGGGATAAGACTACCGAGGACCAAGTATGACTCTTTTCTCCAGCTCCAGCGGGAGGGAAAAGCCTCACAGTCCAAGCCGCGGAGGAGGCTAGTGTTCCCGGGGTTCCTCTAAACCTATTAGGGTGCCATGAATGCAGCTCCCTTCCAACCCCAGCTTTTCACAAAGGCGCATCTAGAAAGCCCAGCCCCTCTACACTGCAGGAAATCAATGGCACAAAGCGGGCTTTTAATGGGTTAATTGACTGGAGGTCTCTATCGCGCTCAAACACCTGTTTCCTGCCAGTTGTGGCGGCGGCCTGTCTGGTCCCTGCCTAAGTTAATGCTGCTGGCTCTGCCCGCCTTGCTCATCGACTCCAGGCTATGCCGAAAATCTATACACCTCTAAAAGTCTCGGACTATTTAGTCTGCTTGCTACTCGAACCCGGTAAAAGTGGCGGCAGATGAGGGTGGCCAGCTGAGGCCTGGAGACTTCTGAGTGCGCACAAGTTTAACCAAAAGACCAATGGTGCCCTTGACGAAGGAGGACGCCACTATCAAGGCTGGGACTACGCGCCAGAGGCACCCCTACCGAGAGCGGCCCCTCAGATGTGCAGTACTCAGGATCGGACTCCGGGAGTCCTCCTCTCGCCGGCGCGCGACCTCCACCGTGCTAGTGCGGCTGTTGGGCAGGCACTCGGTCCAAAGGCACACTCTGCGTGTCGAGGGCTCCCGGCTGATTGATTTTTTTTTTTTTTGGTAGCAGAATTAATACAGTCAAGTCTGTCGGTCAGTCAAAGTTAAATTGATTCTTTGCAGAAAACACCTCTCACTAAGTGGCACACGCTTCAACATGTTAATTTTTAGAAGGTAATTTCAACCGGTGGGTTCTTGACGCTGCCTAGAGTGGTGGCAAAGAGCCGGCAGTCTAACCCCAGTAGGGCCGGGGACGGGGTGGGGCAAACGACCCTTATGAAAGGGATACCGCCACCCACTAAATCTTGCCCCCACGGCTCGACCTCCCTCCACCTCCACCTCTAAGGGCGACCCACCTAGACATGGAGTTTGGCCATTGGGCGGTGGCCAATCCAAAAGGCTGAGGACAGGGGAAGGAGTGAACACACAGATAAGAAAATGACCAATGGAGCCGCGAGTCCGCTCTCGAAGGTCACCGCATTACCCGGCAGCTCTCCATTGAGCCCAGAAGGTTCCGAGCACCCTGCACGTCCTCGCGGAAAGTGCCCACGGAGACCCGCGCCCCTCCTGGAGCCTCTCCTATCACTAGTCTCTGCCCGGCCGGTGAAACCCCCGCGCGAGTTCGAGACACACTTACAGTTAGTTCTTCCTGCAGCCCGCCGGGTCCGCAGCACTTGGCTGGCCTGCACCTCCGCAGCCCTGTCTGGTTGCGTACCGCGTGGGACCTGGGCGCCCCGCAGGCCGAGCGCACGCGCTGAAGCCGGTGGACCCCGGCCCGGCCAGGCTCCTGGCGGCGACGGCGCCCGCGCCACGCGCACGCACACTCACACGCGCACCCCCGCTCGCACACTCGCTCTCACAAGCTCCTCGCTCCTCGTTCGACACACACACTCGCAGACGCACACACTGCAAGCGAGAGAGACAAGAAAATGAAATTTATTATTGATAGAAAAGACTCGCAAGACAATTTCAGGTTATTGTTTCTCTCTGGAAAATGGGGATCCCGCCACATAATGAAGCGCCTTTTGTGTGGCACGGAACAATACCAAACAAGTATTCTAATAAATAGCCGCGTTTTTGTTCCTGCTCGGCAGTGAATAGAAGGGAGCCGTTGCTTCGCGAGCAGCTGGGACGCTGAGGCGAGCGGGGAGGTGGAGCCGTCGTTCGCCCTCTTCTAGCCGCTCCCCAGCCGGATCCCCGCCGCTCCCCATTCGCCCGTGCCCCCCGCCCCTCCCGCCGGCCAGACCGCAGAGGTTGGGGCCCTGGGACCGCAGGAACCCTGCGCCCTCCCCCAAGAGGCGATCGCACCCCTCCCCCCATCAACAGTCACTTGTGGCATCCCACGGGCGGCGACTTTCACCTGGAGCGGCTCTTCCGGCTTTCCCTACCTCTTGCAGGGGCGACGCCCCCGCCCGCACTCCTGAGTCAGCCCGGTCATTGCACGGGATCTGGGATCTGATCAGAGTACCCCTCTGCCCCCTCCGAGTTCTCGCCCTGGGCTTTCTCGGTTCTGCTCCCAGCTGGAGCTTTGTTGTCTCGCCGAGGGGACACCGGTGGGCGCCAGGCCTCCCCCGGAGCAACGAGGGCAGATTCCACACCCACCCCCCCACCCCACGATGCGCTCTTCAATCCCCCGACCCCACTCCAGAGCTCCTTTTACTAAAGGCAGCAACAGAACGAAAGATAATGTCTAAGGATCAGTGTGTGGACACAAAGGTCTCAAGGTAGAAAGAAAAAGAAAGAAAGAGAGAGAGAGAGAGAGAGAGAGAAAGAAGGGAAAGAAGAAAGGAAGGAAGAAAGGAAGGAAGGAAGGAAGGAAGGAAGGAAGGAAGGAAGGAAGGAAGGAAGGAAAAGAGAAAAAAAGTCGTTAGGACAGGGGTGTCTGTTCGGGTGCGCACAGCAGGAGGGAGTGGGGCGGGGCTACCCCAGGGCTTGGCCAGCCGGGCTGCCGCCGGGGACCCTCTCAACACGCGGTTGTCCTTCGCCTCTGCTGCCAGGCTGGAGCCGCAGGCTAACCCATCTAGTAGCCCGGCGCACAGCCCCGAGCCGTAGCGCAGGAGAGAACCTCTAAGAAGGCGCCCGACTGCAGCTGTTCAAGTCCGACTTTCAGTTTCTCTCCGTTTTCCATCTCACTCTCCCTGTTAGTCCCCAACTGTAGGAAGTTGTTAGCACTTTCAACTTAAGACCTACAGCCTCGGCAACACCTAGGAAATGTTTCAAAAGCAAACTTTTTGTTTTTCCTTAAAGGGATGATGACCCCAAGTTCCGCCTGAAGGATTTACAATTCTCAACCTTAGAAAGTCATTCACTAATATTAAAAAAAATGTACAAACACAGCACACGTGACAGTTCCAAGCGTTTGGTCACCGGGTCGAGGTGCTAGGGGTGTGTACTTATCTGGAGCTCTCTGGACAAACGTAGGCCTCCCCAGCCCCCCCCCCCCCCCTGGCAGCTGCAAGTGGGGGGGGTGTGTTTCAGCAGATCGGTATCTGGCTCTAACCTCAAAGACAAAACCCCACATGACTTTCCCTCCATGGACCTTAATCTAGGCAAACACTGTCATTTGCAAATTATTTCTTAATCGGACTGAGCGATTTCGAAGTGCAATACAGGATTTAGTGTGCTGGGAATCGCTAAAGACTGACGTGTTGCCTAGGAATACTTCCCTAATAGCAAGACTTTCCCCCAAAAGACACGTTGGTCTGACTTGGGAGGGGGGAGATAAAGCAGGTGGAGTTCTTTGGGGACTCATTGTATTTTTTTCCATCCACTTCTGAGGACCCCATTCCCTTGGAGTTTTAAGTCATTTATCTCAGTTATTCCAAATGTTAGCAACACCAAGGAAAAGGAGTTTGGCCCTAGATGCTTTTTCAACACCCGGATTTGTGCAGGAATCTGGGGGCAGGAAATGCGGAGACTCTTTGGAGCTGGAGTCATTCCAGCAGACACCGGGAAGCTCTTTCCTTTTGTATGGAAAATGGAAACATTTTGGAATCCAGATTTAAAACTTTGACTTATATTTTACATGTTAAATCACTGAAAGATTGGGTACAACAGTGCATAAAGACTCAGAACCTGCAAATATTTGAATGGTTTTTGTAAGCGGAGCAGCTGCCAGTCAGCTTTGACAGGCTGCCACAGTTTTGTCATTTAATAGTGGGTGTTAGCCTAAGTGCAAAACACTCTGGCAAACAGATGTCAAACCCGTATCAATGGGGATTGTGAAGTGGAGTTTAACCCACATCCTAGGGAGCTGGTGTGCACACAGTCCTCAGTGCAGGGGAGGCGCAGGATCCTACAAGTCAAAGCCTGGCCCTAAGTGCTGGACTTTGGGAGTCCGTCCAAATCCGAACAAGCCTCTCTAGTGCAGGCTAGGGAGAGACCGGGGTCAACCAGTTTTGCAGGTCGTGGGGGTGGGCGGATGTTATGCATCTCTCTCAGTTCCCTATGAAGTCCCAGGCTCTGGTTTTGGAGACTGCTGTTGCTTTTTGCCTATCCCGGAACACTGCTGCGAGCTCGGCCGCCATGTGCTTTCCTTGGCCGCTGCAGCAAGCCCTTCTAGGCTTTAGGAGAGAAACTGGGCCCGCAGAAATCTCCAAAACGCCTGTGGGTGAGGCAGAGCCTACCCTAAGTCTCGGGGAGACCACACCAGAGTTAAGGGGTCTAGTGCAGAGCGGCTACCTTCGCGGCATTTTCCCCCTCCAGTGCTGGGCGTCCTCTGAGACCGACCTGGCTTTGTCAACTGCTATGAAAGAGTGAAGGGACCGAAAAGCTCTAGATTCTGGATTTGAGGTGGAGACTCAAAAGAACATCTTTGTTCAGGCTTCCAGAGGCTGGCCCTTGGTTCCTGTTGCACAAACAGGATCTTCCTCTAAAGGTCTGAATGGCCACCCAGGCACCACGGCCGGTGGTCTTAAATGGGGTTGTGTTTAAAAAAAAAAAAGAAAGAAAGAAAAGCAGCTAGAGTGGAACCAGTGGGATTATATTTCTTCACAAGGGAGGGACTCTAATACTTGGGTTTAGTTCCTGGATGAGAGTGTCTACACGCTCCTCCATCAGGAGGGTATCCAGCAGTAAGAACCTGAATCGCAGGGCCTTGCCCCTTCTGAAATATCTTCTCCTGTGAAGTCTGGCCTGTACACTGGATATAAGCCACCGTTGGAAGGCATTGTCCTTTGCCTTCCTGTCCTGTCAGCTTTACATATGAAGTTGGTAGGTCAGAATAAAAAATTTAGATTGTACCACAAAATGTAGTTTAAGAAGATTTAGAAGTTCTCAGAGCTTCCCTCCCGAAAATTGGTCTCATTCTACTGCACTGTCCTGCATGGGAGGTGTTCTAGAAGACGATGGGCCTTCTGGCCAATGCCTACCTTGTAATAAAAAGTCACTGTACCCTTCTGACTCTTAGATCAGCTTGAGATCCATTCCTACTCGTACTGAAGGAAGGACACACAGTTGACATAGACCCTCCTGGTTCCTTATGACTCTTTAAGGGACTGTAGGAAAAACATGGCTCACCCCCAATGCCCTAACACGAAGAGTGAGAATTACAGTGGCCGATGTACTCACTTTTCTGTGTCATTGAGTTTAATGACATTTTAATTGAAAAAAAAAAAAAGCAAATCTGTATTCTGTTAAAAATTTTGGTTTTTTGAAAGTTTCTCTGTGTAGCTTTGGCTGTCCTGGAACTCACTTTGTAGACTAGGTTGACTTCAAACTCAGAGATTTGCCTGCTTCTGCCACCAAAGGGTTGAGCTCAAAGGCTTGCATCATAACACTTGGCTGATCTATGCAGTTTTCATGTGTCCACAGGATTAATTAAGTCTGTATGTACCCATGATACATATTTTCACTTTCTGCCTGAGTTCTGGATGGGGCAGGTCTTCATTAGACACACTTCTTGTGCATGAGGGGTACAAGTCTTCAGGAGGAGAGGGTTGTAACTACCGCTCACCGTCCCCAGGTCTGGTGAAGATGATGCACAAGAACCAGTGGGTTCCAGGTTAAAATGTGAGGTTCAGGGCCAGCAAACCCAGGAGAGTTAGCCCCCTGTGGTTAGAGGCTGGAAGACTGCAGATAACTCAAAAGGATGAAGGAAGGCATCCTTGAAGATGGCCAATACTGCCTCATTGTGTGTGTGCACGTGAGTGTTTGTGTGTCTGTCTGTAGGTGTGTGTGTGTGTATGTACGTGTGTGTGTCTGATTGTGTGTGTGTCTGTGTGAGTATGTGCATGTGTGTGTGTCTGTGTGTATGTGCATGTGTGCATGTGTGTGTGTGTCTGTGTACGTGTGTGTGTGTGTGTCTGTGTGTCCTCCAAATCTGAGATCAGCCTGCCTGTGCTTCCCGAGTGTTAGGATTAAAGGCATGTGCTAGCTCTGCCCGGCCATGTCATCATGTTTAGCTGGATACAGGACACAGCTTCTTCCTGTTGTTCCTCTTCCTGGCTCTCTTGGTTCTCAGTCCACATAGCAAACCAGATGCAACCAGAACCAAACCTGAAAACTGTTGACTAGTAATGACACTAGTACCTCAGAGCATCCTCCGATCAACTGAACAGGGCCAGCACTGCACTTTCTTCAGGTTCTTGAGTCTAGAAGCAAAGCTTTCACTATAAATAAGACCAAAGGACTAAGCTGTGTCAGTGATGGAAAACTTGAGCCCTGTCATTTAAAGGATGAGTTCTTAGATACAGGCATATGATATGTGATGTGATATAAATAGCATAACACATTGTTAGCAATATTTATGATATACAGAATTATATGGTATGTTAATTAAAAAGTCTTCTCAATTATAGTTGTATTTCTTTTGGAGACAGGCTCTCATGTTGTCCAAGCCAGCCTTAAACTCCCTATGCACCCAGAGATATTCTCAAACTCCTGATCTTCCTTGTCTCTTCCTCCCAAGTGCTGGGATTATAGGCATGTGACTTTATATCTGGTTCAATCATTAGCTAATTAATTAGATGTGTGTGTGTGCATGTGTATGTGTAGGCACATTCATACTGCAGTGTGAATGTGGAAATCAGAGGACAACTCAGTGGGCTTGAACTCAGGTTGTTGGGTTTGGTGGCAAGCGTCTTTACCCACTGAGCCATCTCACTTGCCCAATTAATTTATAATTAAGATAAATTCATTCGAAAAGTTAAAGCAACCATACCATATTTCTAATGTTTATTGACTATGCCAGGTGAAAGTGACATTGGCATGAGAAAGTCTTAACCAGCCCTTCACACCTTTCTCAGTCTCTGGAAGGAGGTCACTGAATAGCATCACCTGAACCAGTGGTTGAAACCCTACAGGTGTTGGCATACTCATCCATAAGAAGAAATGGTACAGTGGCTGTCTGTAAGATGGTATGTGCCAGAGCCTGGCTTTGTTCCACTGGGCCCTTTTACTCACAGAAACCTCCCTCTGCTGTGCTCACACTGTTCATCCATACCCTGGTGTTCTTTAGAGCTCTGTGCTGGGAAACAGTTGAAAGGGGTCAAATCAGGAACACCTCAATTCCTTGGGAAGACCACACAGGCTTGCCAGGTGGCATGTTATAGGCAGACTTCCTCCACGCACTGGCAGGGTTTGTCTGCAGTGACTGAACACTCTGGTTAGTCTTTATGTCTCAACTAGCACTCCAGCTTGACATGAGCCCTCTCCTTCTTGGGGACTTCTTACACATGCCATCCATGATAACAATAGGGCACCTGGTTACAGACTGCCTTGTATTCAAACTGTCTTTTTGTTTGTATGTTGTAAATAAGAGTGATTGTATTTTAACGTTTAGACCGATCATATTGACAAATGCTTATTTTATTATGTGGATTTATACAAGGAATTCATATGTTATATTTTATTAATAGAAAACCCTTGTTTAGTATTTGTTCTTTTTTCAGACATTCATCCACCCATTCATCTATCTATTTACCTACTTATTCACCCATCCACCCACCCATCCATCTATCTATCCATCCACCCACCCATCCATCTCTACATGCATACATACAGCCATACATTAACCTACTCACCCATTCATCCATCCATCCATCCACCTATACACCCACTAATCTCTTTACCTAGTCTACCTAGCCATCAGTTCATCCATCTGCTAATCCATCCAACTACATAGCCCTATCTCTCTACCTCTATCTGTCTGTCTATCTATCATCTATGTCTCTTTCTCCATCTAGCTATTTATCTCTCTCTCTATCTATCATCTATCTCTCTTTATCTTTCTATATCTATCTATCTATCCACCCATCCACAAATCTCTCCACATTCTCTAAGGACTGGGGATGATCTGTTCTCAGTTCCCATTTCATCCCAAGGCATAGGATAGCTGGCACACAGCAACTGATCTACATATATTATAAGGGGATGAGTGGGTAGATATGAGGATGGGCTTGGTGGAGTCTACTAGATATTTTCTGGAACAGTTCCCTTTTGTGCTTCCTCTTCACGTACTTTTGTGTTTTGTTTCTGGTGATGCCTTTTCTTTACCCCTTTTCATAGATCTATGACCATGTGGCAAAAATGAAAATTCTTGGAGGGAAAAACCTTGCTTTTTCTCCCCTAGTAGTAAACATATGAGCTGTTGAGGCCTCTGAGTGACTCAATTTGAACCTTAGTTACACTTCGTCCATTGGGCTCAGCAACAGTAGGTATCAGGACATGATACTGGGCAGGCTACATCACGTTTTGGGGAGCTCAATTTTGCAAGATAAAAAATAAAATTGCATCATTGATTGTTGCTAGGTCCATTTTCCAGATCAAATATTCAACAGGATATTCGGTCATTGGTTAAGATCCAGGGCTCAGTTTCTTAGTCTGTGAACTGGAAGCACAGATACAGCAGCCTCACAGGGACACAAGTGTGGGGAAAGGGTCAGAAGCAGCCTGCATGACAAGTGCGGGTCACTATGAGGACCCCCTCACCTCACCCTGTGTCTGTAGGCACTAGGGTGGCCAGGACACAGAAGGATGACGTACCCTGTGGGGACAAATGCCTCTTATTACTCGAATTCTACAGCGCTGGCAGAGTACTGGGTATTAGGAACTCAAAGAGTGATTTCATAAAGAAAAAAAAAAGTGTAGTTTATACCAAAATGGAATAAACCCCCTTTTGAGCAACAACAATCTGCATAAATGCTTTAAGAAAGCCTATAATTATGATAAAAATGTTGCTCAGAGTTAAAATTATGAAGCAATCAAGATTTATAAACACTCTCTCATCGACTTTTAATCATTCTTTCTTTTTTATATACAAACTGTACACAATATATGGCTGCAGTATATCACACTATACATTTTATTTTCAGTAATTTAGCAGAATAAAACGTATGTGATGTGACATTGAGCAGCTAGGTTATATCTACACATGATGATGGGCGTGTAGCTGCTTCTAGTGTGTGCAGTTATGTATCCTTCTGGAATCTGTCACAGGAAAAAAAAAACACATGCTTTTGCTGTAGCAAAATCTTTTTTAAAATTCTGATTTGCATGGCTTCTTCTAAAACAGTTCAAGAAAGTATGACATGGCTATGTATATTAATTACTTCCTGCCCAAGGGAAAATGTTTTAATCACCAATTAATTGAGACTGCAATTGGTCATCATAATCGATATTTGTTTATATTGGGGGGAAATTTCCTATTTTGAGTACCTAGAAATAAGCAATTAGGCCACACGTGAAGGACTCACCAAAAACATAAGCTATAGATACTGTACTTGAAAACTTTCCTTCAATAATTTAAAATGATTAAGCTCAAATTACAGAGTGAAACCGAAAGAGGATTCTCTCTTTCCCTCCCTCTCTCTCCCTCCCACCCTCTCCAAACCCAGGAAACTTACACATACTCTACCACAGAGACATGATGTAATGGGCATTTCTTAGTATTCAACGATTCCCTATAAATGAGCAAGGGCAGGCAGTACCTGGCCGCTGGTACATGTTATCTTCTGGTCTGCCCTCTCCCTCTGAATGTTTTTAATCCTTAGCATCAACCCTTCTTATGTCCTACCTCCCTCTGAGTACTGGCCAAACCCACTTCATTCTAGAATCTTAACCCTTCCTCCTAGAAAACTAAACATAGCCACACAGCTATGTGAAACTGAACCACATAAAATGGAGTCTGTCAGAACACAAGGACAGACTCCTAGTGTGAAGAAAGCAGCAGCCAGAGTTCCTCATCTGGAGATTAGGAGGAGAGAGAAGATCCAGCCCAGGCCCACAGAGCATGGATTCTTGGAAGGCCTAGACCCTCAGCTCTGAGAAGTTTATTTACTCTGGTTCTTGGGGAGGCTCATTCAGAGCAGATGGAAGGCAAGCTAGGATTGTGGCACCCAAGCTGAGCAATTTACAGACTTCATGGTGCTGGAGATACTGTGGTCTGGCTCCTCTTCTCAAGGGTAGAATGTCAGATATAACAGGCCTCTGTCACCTGTCCAGCCACATTGGCTTTTGCTCCAGATGCTCCCTCCCACTTCCATGCCTCTTCTACTCTAGAACCTTCTCTTCTGACCTGCCCTACACCTTGTCACAGGTGCTCCTTCACCCTTTAACTGTGCAATAATTTTAAGACTGGCTTTCTCACTTCCCAAGTCACCTGTCTGGAGCATCTTTCTCCCAGGCAGCACTGGGGTACATTGTACTCTGTTGTCAACAAGCTGTGCACATTACGGTTCCAGCCACAACTTTATTCTTATGGTTGTCTAGCATTTTCATTTCTCCAGACTGTGAGTTTCATGAGTGTGAAGATCTCAGCACTTGTTCTGGTTTGTGTTCCCAGTGCCAAGAACTCTTCAAACACTCTTTGTGTGCATGTTGACAGGGAAATATGAGCAACAGTGAGTAACTGCTTTGTCGGAGAACTCAGCATATGTACCCTCTAGCTGCAAAGTGACATAGTGACAAGTTATGGGAGGCCACCATACTCCAGCAGGGATAGCCACCTCCCACACATGGTCACTGAAAGATGGCTCATGAACTGAGCTGTATCCTACATGCTGCCTAAGGACAATCTCCTTTCTGTGGCATGGAAGGCTGAAACCCAAGGACAGATAGCAACAAGCAGAGCTCTGGGCTCCTAGAGCAGTTAGGCTGTGGAGGTGGCACAGTAGAGAGCAGGAGCCATCCAGCCTGAAGCACTGGGGGTCTTCCTAAGGTCCTTCCTAAGGATGTGACTCAGGAGGAAGCTTTCCAGACCAAAGGAAGACTAAGCAAGTCTGGCTGGGAGTTGACACTGAACCATGGAAACTGGAAGTTGAATGGGGGCCATTGTCACAATCCAAGGCTTGCCAGGTTGTATGTTAAGGCTGATGGAGCTGACTAGAAATGCCAGGAAGCCCTTGAAGGTGGGATCATGTGTGGCTGCTAAGCCTGCTGTGCTGCCAGCCTACAAAGACACACATGGGACACAGGATAGACAGTCAAATGTGGCCAAGTGAAAGAGTCTGGAACACTTTGGACATCTACAGACAATGTCCCGAAAACTGCTAAGCCAAGCTCATGGTGATCACTCCACGACCAACTGCCTGTTGTCATGGTAGCTGGCATTGAGAAGGGAAAGATCCCAGAGCCTAGGATCTCTAGAGCATATCCACAGTGTTCAGTATTGAGACACAGGACATGATCCACTTCCCAAGTTACACGAAAAGAAAGAGTAAGGAACAGAAACCAGCCACAGGACAACCAGCTACTCCACTTGGCAAACACTATAATGGATTCTTACTATCACCCTCAAAGAATAGAAGGAAACTGGAGGATTAACAAGTGGGACAGAATGGGCATTCCAGTGAAGACATTATTAAAGAACCAAGTGGAATGTGCAGAACTTTAAAATGTGCATTGCTTCAGTAAACATGGAGCCAGGTGGGCTTAACAGCAGGTAAGAAGTGTAAGAACAATTAGTTTGAAGATCCCAACAAAAGTCACATAATCTGAAGAGAAAACAAATGATGAAAGATGCAGAGCCTCAGGGACCCATCGATGGTGTTAAACAACCCAACGTGCACACACATGCAGCTTCACAGAGAAGTGCGTGATAGCCGATGGTGTTGAACAACCCAATGTGCACACACATGCAGCTTCACAGAGAAGTGCGTGATAGCCGGACATGCTGGGTTCTCTTGCTTTCTCAGAAAAATGATGGCCACCTAGTTCCCTCGTTTGATGAAAAAGGCGACTTTCAGATCCCAAGACTAACCATACTCCAAACAAGAGCATGTATAATATAGAGACAGCAATATTAGCACCAGGTGTGTATTGCAGGTAAATGGCCACAAGAAGGGTCAAAAGGAGATGGAGAAATCAGCCGGGGAGACAGGCACGTAGGGAGTGAGAAGTTGCCCACCTAGGAAACTGTTGAGGCCAGGAAATAGGAAAGGCATAAGTTAGCCCATACAACTAACTGTCCAGGAAATGAAAAATCCTCAGGAAGAGGGCTAAGATGTGTGACATCCAGTAAGCTGGCATATTCAGAGGCAGCAGTTCTGCATCATGGGATGTTGAAGCCCACCTTTCCCCAAAGGAGGAAATGGAATCAGATAGGAATGCAGGGCTTTCTAGTCGAAGGTACTAATGAGGTAATTGGGAGAGTTCATGGATCCTACGTGGGATCAAATCCTTGGCCTCACCAATCACTGTTTGTTCATTTGTTTTAAGGAAGAGGGTCTTACTCTGTCTGTAGTCTAGGCTGGCTTTAAACTCTCAGCAATCCTCCTACCTCAGCCTGCTGGAATTTTAAGTGTAATATCCAGCTCACTAAACCTCAGAATATTTCTTATACACAAAGCAAAACTCAAGTCCAGAGCAGAACCACACCATATTGTGGACAAAGCATTTCACCATCTAGCAAATTACAGCACTGCAGGCTTCCAGAATACTAAGACCACAGTGAATTTGTGGCTCCATCTTTTAAGTTTTAAAACACAGAGTACCTGTTTTTACATTTCTAGCCAGAAACTAGCTATGCCAAGGAGCTGAGTGAAGTAGCTATCCTACCTCTAATGCACTGGGAGCTGATTTACCTCCCTCTGTCTCAGTTTCCCAGAAGTCCTTGAGTGCCTAAGGAGGGGGAAGCATCTGGTCCTCTTTAACCAAGTGATGCTTGTGTGTAATGGGTTCAGTGTCATTTCATATTGCTCTTTGAGGGTATGACCTCATAAGTTCATGGGCAAACTTCAGACTGAATGATTACTTGGAAGCTGTATGGTATGGAGCTCTCTCTCTCTCTCTGTCTCTCTCTCTCTCTCTCTCTCTCTCTTTGTGTGTGTGTATGTACGTGCTGAGTACTTGAGTACTAGACTCAAGACTGCCATTCTAGGCATTTGCCCTACCTCTAAGCTATAACTTTATCTCTTGAGGTACATTAAAAAATACCCAAAGCCTGAAGATTGATGCTGGAATGTATGGAGAGAAAACGGGAACTGTCCAGGCAGTTATTGGTATGTTCTTTCTTAGTTTTGGAAGCTGCAGGCTCTGCACTTCCTATATAAGCAAATATATTTATCCCTCTCAGGTCTCTGAGGTGGTTGAAGAATAGACAGATAGAATCTTATAGTTAAATTTTGAACTGTTTAGGAATCAAGAGGGTGTTATAGATCTAAGAAGATACTCTTAAAAGTGTGTTGCAAGATAGTAAGAATGTTGAGTCACATATAGACCTTTAAACTCATGGAGTTGGGTAGATAGTAGAATGTTAAAGTCAGGGGCCAAATAGGTATAAACTGAACATTGGGAAGGTATACTGGGCCAATTTACTCTCATAAATGTGGCATATTTATATCTATTGTTTTGTATAATACTTACTGTTATAAGAGAAGGAACCAGCTGTTGGACTGAAAGGGGAAACCTCTGGAGGGAAGAGGGTGGAAGGGCGGGTTAGGAAGGGGGAATAGGGAGGGGTTTGTTACTGAGATGTAACTTGAAGAAAAAAAAATAAAGTATTTAAAAAAATAGAAAAAACTTCATTACATTAAGACATTTATTTACTTTGTATGCATGTGGAGTGGTATGTGTGTGGCTCAGACAACAACTTGAAGGAGTTGATTCTCTCTGTCTACCATATGTGCCCTGAGGATCAAACTCAGGTCATCAGGCTTAGTGGCAAGTGCCTTTACCCACTCACTGAGCCATCTCAATAGCCCAAGATACATTTTTTTTTGAGATTAAAAAAGGTAACAGTTGAACACACACTGAAGACTTCCTCAGTTTCTCCTTTTCCCAGTTCTTTCCTTTTCTCTCTCTCTCTTTTAACTCCCTTTCCCCCATTATTGGTCATGAAGTTTTCCCATAATAGCAGAGGGTAGTTTACTAGTTTTAGTTGTGTCTTCTACTTTAAATGAGTTACAACCTAGAATGAAAACAAGTAAGCTGCATGACTGATTTTGATACCCAGAAAAAGGAAATATATTCATTACATATAGTGTGGTCTTTGGAGTATTTTTCATTCAAAATTATTAATTTTAAGATATGGTTTGTCCTCTGGAGTTTAATGTGATTGTTTCAGGGCAATTAATATTTTAGTCTCTCTAAATATGTACTGTTTCTTTGTTTCAGGAACTTTGGATTCTTTCTTCGTTCTTTATCAAGAAAAGAACCTGTATGACCTGAACTTCAAACCGCTGGCCGCTGCAGAAGGTGAGCGCTTATTTTTCCCATGTGCCTATTTTTATGTCCTGCTCTCCAGCTTCCTTTTATCCACCACTCCTAACCTCTAGTGACCAGCCTCTTGGCTTGTATGAAGTCAAAATTTCAGTTTCCCCATGTGAGTGGGAGCACACAGTGTTAGCCATTCTGAGCCTGGCTTATCTCATTTAACATCTAACTCTGCATGTTGCCACAAATGACAAGGCTGTGTTTCCTTGGCACAATAATATCACACTGTGTGCATATGCTATATTTCCTTCACCCCACTTATCTGTCTCTTCAAGTTTATTTCTTGTATTGCAGTCTGTCTTTCCCTTTTCCTTCAGATCTAATAATAGTTGTTTTATGTCATTGAGTATTCCATATTAGGAACATGTATATTTATGACTTTGAGTTCCTATTTTTAGATATGGTGACTCTGTTTCTTTCCATAGTTTTTTTTTTTTTTAACTTTGTTTATCTGGCATAAGCATAGCTGCTCCTGCTGGTTTCTGATTTTCTTTTGTAAAGAATTATATTTCAGTTTCTATTTGTGTATTTTTGCCAGGGGAGGTGGGTTTCTTGCTGTCAGTATATCATTGAGCCCCTCCCTCTCAGTACATTTAGCCGATCTAATTCTTTTAGTTGGGGACTTCTTGTTTGCATTTAAGGTTATTATTGTTAGTTAAGGACTTACTCTAGTAATTTTGTTTATTTTTTTCTGTGTTTTGTACATCTTTATTCTTCTCTTCTTCATGTTTTTGGTTTAGAGGTTCTCTGTACTGATAAGGTTTCATTCTCTTTTGTATATCTGGTCTATTGGTAAAGTTTATACTTTCATGTATTTTTTTGATAGTAATTTTTATCTGTTTTGCCTCAAGACATCTATATCCTTTAAGTGCTTTTTTGCAGGACTGTCCAGTAGTGCTGAATTCCTTTCACTTTTGCTTATTCTTTAAGCTATTTTGGTCTGATTGGGTCTTTTAAAAAGACCAGCAGTGAAGTTCATAAATTCTTCCTTCTTGCCTGATAGATATTATCTGTTGTTGAGGTTACCCAATGTTCTTTTAAAAAGTTGAGTTCTTCAGTTTTAAGAGTGTGTGCCTGTTTATGTGCATACATATGCACATATGTCAGTCTTGTGTATGTATGTGTTGCTCAGGCTGACATCTACCTTAGTTTTTGTTTGTTTGGTTGGTTTTGTTTTTTGAGATAGGGTTTCTCCGTATAGTTCTGGCTGTCCTGGAACTCTCTCTGTAGACCACGCTGACCGCAAACTCACAGAGATCTTCCTGCCTCTGCCTCCTGAGTGCTTGGATTAAAGGTGTGCTCCTCCACCAACTAGCTTTGTTTGTCTGCTTTGAGACAGGGTCTCTTACTGACTTGGAACTCACATATATCCCTGAGAATACAGGACCTGCCTGCCTCGACCTTTCCAACCCTGTGATTTCAAACACTCAACACTGCACCTGGCTTTTTAAACCAGAGTTCTTGGGGTTGAACTCAGAAACCTTGCTTGTTCAGTAGGCACTTTACCAACTGAGCATCTCCCTAGCTCAGCTGGAGACTCTGATTAGTTTCTGTGATCCTGATCTCCTATGCATTTTTTTTTACACTGTGTGTGAAGTTCATCACTAAATTCACTGAATTGTCTTGTATCTTGTTGAGCTTCCTGTCAAAAACTAATTTTAATTACATTCCAAGGAACCTATAGGTCTCCTTTTCCTTGGTGTCTGCTGTTAACCTCTTTTGGAGATTTCATGTTCCTTTGCTTTTTCATGCTTCTTGGGTTTCTGTCTTGATATCTGCACAGCTGATGGAACACACCATATGGTACTTTTTTTGGTGGGCCTGGGGGGGGGTACATTGTGACATTCATTGGTGTAGGGGTGTGACACATTCAGTGTCTGTAAGTCCCATGGGAGTTGGTTGTAGCTGTGGGGCCTAGTGCAGGGCTGTCCATCTCCCAGTGCTGCATAGCTGCCTTTGGGATTCTTTTTGGTTAGCTGAGCCCTTCCAGGTGGAGTCATCCAACTACTACTAGGGCCACAAGTGGTACTTGAGATGATCCCCAGTGATATGCCTCCTTCAACAAGGCCATACCTTCTAATCCTTTCCAAATAGTTTCATCAACTGGAGATCAAGTGTTCAAATATAAGAGCCTATGGGGGCCATTCTCATTCTAAGTATCACATTATGTGTGTATGCATGCATGTGTGTATACATGTGTATTTGCCCGTCTACATGCTTATACATGTGTGTTTTTTTATGTGTGCTCATGTATATTCATGTGTGTGCTTGCATGTGTACACACACACATATATATATATACATGTGTATAGATGTGTGTGTGTATGTGTGTGTGAATGTGTAGGCATGTGCACTAACAAAGATGTGTATGTGTACTATACCCATACACACATGTATATGCACAGGCATGCATGAGCACACACAGCTCTCTCATCTTCTGATGAGCTGTCTTTACAAAGGATCCCCACCCCCACTCAGGGCTATGCTCTCTACCCCTTCTCTAGATGGCCATGGAATACTCCTAAAAACTGAAATTCTTCTATGAATATGAAGTCTGAAAACATCTGTTTTATATGACAGCTAGTCATTTGCCATGACAGACTATTATATTAAAAGACCAATGATGAACTAAGTCTTATTTGACTCATGTAGACAAATTGGTTTGCATTTAAAGAGTAATGGGTATATGATGGGACATTCTTTATTATTGGTACGATCACAGGGCTTTTTAATATCCTTTCTATGCCATTTAGGGGCTGCCCTTTGAACTTTGCATCTTGAGAATGAAACCCTGGGACCAGGAGCTCAGTGACTGGACCTCTCAGTCCTTCTACAGTCTGAGCACTGAAGGGATGAGGCCATGCAGCTCTCCAGCAGGTTTTTAGATTTTATTCAGAGACTAGTATTTCCTGGAAGAGTTTGAGAGGCAGTCTGTGCAGCATGTTGCTTTGTGGAGGCTCATCAGCAGATCCCCAATCAGAAGGGAATAAAAATTTCTAATTATTGTTTTTGATGCTTTTCTGGAATATGTGCTTAAACTCAGTATTTTACACAAAGATTGATGGTTTTATGTTTTAAAATAATGATAAAATGCATTATGATGTTCTTCCAAGCCCCACTATCTAAGACAATTCCTGAGTTATTTCAGGGTCAGACTTCTTTATCTCTTAGCAGAGCATGTAAATATTTACATTTTCAATGCCTGCTTATTCAGTGCCATTCCATGGTGCTTTGTCCTTGAAAAAAACAAACAACCATGAACTAGTTTCTCTGATTAAAAAGTATAAACTCACTTTCAAGTCTATATAGTTCCTAAGATAAACAGACAATTGCATTGACACTTCCCGATTCCCTCATTAGACACGGCTGGCGAGAGGAGGAGCATGGAAATGAAGGGAATATCTATGAAAGACTCTTACGGGCTGGGAAGCAGAGAATTGGGGGTTACAGCCATAGACCAGGACAATCAGCCTCAAATTAATTTTACTCCTCTTCTCTCTGGATTTCTCCAGCTGTTATTTACAAGCTGTCAAATTTTATGGTTGAAGTGATTTGCACAAAACAGGCAGCAAGAGCCCATTTGATCCATTGGCTTCTTGGCTGTTTGTAACTGCTGCTCACCCCCTGAACAACTCTTTCTGCTTACAGAAAAGATAGAAATGCCAACCTTCTACCTGCCTCCAACTTCAGAGGGAAGGAAGATACACACTCCAAGTAAGTCAGGCCTGGAGGATACACTTTGAATCAGAGTGGCCCTCCTGGCTGACTGCCCGGTGCCCCTGTGTGTTGAACTATTGCAGGTCTCTGGGTCACAATTTCCTTGTCCTTAAAATGCAGACAACAGCAGTGTAACATGCGGGAGAGCACAGGGAGCCATAGCTAAGGTAAATGCACCAGAAGAACTGTCCCTTGGAAAAATCTTAAAGGACTCTGGGAGAATTTTTCTAAATGAAATATTTGTAAGTAGGACCATTTCCACACTTGAATTTCTCATTGAAGGAAGAGTTATTTCTAAGAATGGCAGACAAGGTAATTCCCAATTACTAAGTGTAAAATAAATAAAATAAAAGTTTAAAGCAACAAAGTGGATCAGGCACAGATTAGGCAAGCAGCAAGCTGTCTGAGGAAGCTTTGCAGAGACAGGTTTCAACCTGCTAGGGACCAGCTATGAGCTGGTTGTCCCTGTTGATCAAAGTCAGACAAAGGCTGCTCACCCAACTGATGACCTTGTGATGTTACAAGCTCAAAGTCCCATGTGGAGAACATAATCCCCCCACCAAGGAACACATGATCCATGAAGAGGAATGACAACATCTGTACCCACCCTCGAGCAACTCCCCTCACCTCTCTGGTAAGTCCATTTCCTGTCAGCAGATAGGAGACAGACTGGAGCATACTGCTCATCTCTTCCTTGGTTGGTGTTCAATAAAAGCCCCTTCTTTTTGGAAAAATCTAGTCATAGCATTGTCTTCCATGCATGATAGGCAGCCAGCCCCAGCTCAGAATCAAGGGAATTAGCAAGATTGTAGAAAATTACAGCATCAAAATCTGGAAGAAGTCTATGTCCAGAGACAGGAGCCTAGTACATAGGGTCATTTGGGGTTTTGGCACTGACTGAATAGAAAAAAAAAGGATGAAATCTGGACTGACCATGGCAGGTGCTGTAGAATTTGAGGGCTTTGCTAAATGAGATCTCAGGTTTGGGCTGGGATTGTATCCTGCAGGGCTGTATGGCAGGAGCAGGGCCCTGGTATGGTTCAGCATCCTTCAGGTCCAGAATCCTGGTCCCTCTCAATGAGGAAAACCTCAAGGCTAGACTTTGAGACTAACTGGTCCCAGAACACTACTTCACGTGAGGCACAACAGAAGCATAAGGAATTCCCTTCAAGAAAGAGACAGTCCTGGGCCTCACATGTTTTCAACTACTCTGAAGACATACTTTGTAAATATACAGTCCAATATTATCAGATAAAAAGAGATAGAACATAGAGAGTGGTCAGGAGCCAGAGATGCTAAAACTAGAACTACTGTGACCCAAATAGGGAAGTAATGGCAAGAGGGCTGTGTGATTTGTACATAAAATTTAAAAAATCTGAAGGAAAATACATGATTACATAGTTAGGAATTCACAGAATGGCTGGGGATATGGTCAGGCGGTAGAGTGCTTAGCTAGTTTGCATGAAGCCCTAGTTCCATCTCAGCCCTGCATAAAAGAGGTGTGTGATATACACCAGTAATTCCAGCAGCCAGTACACAGAGGCAGGAGAATCAGAAGTCCAGGGCCATCTGCTGCTGCATAGTGATCTTGAGGCTAGCCTGGGCTACACGAGACCCTGTCTCAAAAGAAGAATCACTGGATGAGCTTAAGATTGAATTAGATACAACCAAAGAGGGAAACAGTGAGATATTCTGAAGTGTGTCTCAAGTCATCAAGACAAAGAGCCCTGGCTCACACTATGAATGCTAGCACAACTTTACTAGAGTCTGTGGTGAGACAAGTGGAGAAGGGAAAACAGCTGAAATAGCAATGCTGATCTGCCTTTTCCCAGACAGAAGGTTTGGAAAGATGCTCTGCCAGGGTGTGTGTGTGTGTGGAGTGGGGGGGGTGAGGTTGACAGACTGAAGCAGTCAGTTATCAAGATAAACAGCTCGGCTGCTCTTGTGGAGAACGACTGTGGTTCTGTCTCTACTTGCAACCTCACTGGAGAGCTGTATAGCTGAGCACTGAGGCAGTGGTGTGGTTACAGAGTCAGAAAACGTCTCTGGTCTATGGATTTTGCATCTTTTCTTTCTTCTTTCAAATTTAAAATGTATGTGTATGGATGTTTTGGCTGCATGTGTGTCTGTGTACAACGTGTGTGCCTGGTGCCCTCCAAGGCCAGACGAGGACATTGGATCCCCTGGAATCAGAGTTACAGATGGTTGGGAGCTGTCATGTGGATGCTGAGAACTGAATCTGGGGTTTCTAGAAGAACAGCTAGTGCTCTGAACCACTGAAACATTTCTCTAACTCCTTGCATTTTTAAATTTTATTTCTTCAAGTTACATCTCAATCACAGGTCCCTTCCTCCTTCCCCTTCCAGTATCACCCTCCTACCCACTTCCCCCTCACCCTCCTATCTGCTTATTTTAAGTTTAAGATATATCTTTTTCCTCCCAAGAGTTCCCCCTTTTAGTCCAATAAATGGATCTTTTTCTTATAACAATAAATATAATACAAAACAATAAGAATAATTAGCCACAATTATAAAAATTATAAGGTATAACATACATTCCCAATGTCCAGTCCATACATATTTGGCAACTGATATTAATATTCTATTATCCATCTATCTCAATGAGTTTAAAGTTCTATGCCTAACTCAGTTTCCATCCTAACTTGCGTTACCAACTTAAAAACATCTTCTTAGACCTAGAATATCCTTTTAATTCCTAAACAACTTAAAATTTAACTGTGAGACTATAACTATCTAGTCTTCAACCACATCAGAGACCTGAGAAGGATAAGTATATCTTAATAAACAGGAAGTGCAGAGCTAGCCACTTCCAAAACTAAGAAATAACAGAGAACTGGCTACCTGGACAGTCCCTAATTTCTCTCAATACATTAGAACATCTATCTTCAGTCTTTTGGCCCAGTATCTCTGACAGACATTAATTGTAAAACAGGAATTATGAAGGACTTGCCTACCCTGTTATGTTCTTGCAGACCCTAAAAAACCCATAAATGCCAGGCCAGACTACTATTTCCAGCAAAATTTTCAATCAACATAGATGGAGAAAACAAGATATTCCATGACTAAACTAAATTCACACAATATCTATGCACAAAAACAGTTCTACAGAAGATGTTAGAAGGAAAACTCCAACCCAAAGAGGTTAACTACACACAAGAAAACACAGGAACCAAATAACTTGCCTGCAGCAAAAACAAAAGAAGAGAATCTCACTCACACACTATTTCCACCAACATCAAGATGGCAGGAAGTAACAATCACTGGTCATTAATATTGCTCAACATCAATGGACTTAATTCACCAATAAAAAAACACAGGCTAGCATTTTTTAATTGGCCTTAACAAAAGTTTGTCAGGTAACACTAAATAGAGCTGTAGGGAAAGAAAAGAAGACATGTCTCCAACCCCCAGTGTCCATGATCCCTCCCTCACCTCTCTCTTATATCTGTGATTTACACACTTGAAAAACAGGACCCACAGGCCCATATATAGGTGTGGCAACCCCCATCCATGACTTCCTCCCTTCCCTCTGGGGAGAACTGAGAAAAGACAGCTGTGGATTCCAAGCAAGAGTGCATCTTGTGGGTTCAAACACAAGGATTTACTCTCTCAGTTCTGCCACTTCCAGCATCCTTCTAGACCTTGTCTACCTTCTGATGATGTCCTTGGACCTTAGTGCCTCCTGGCTCCTTTCTCTGGCCCTCTACTCTCTGTCACAAGGTGTTCTCTTGGTCCATCTATTCCCATATAGTCGGTTTCCTCAGGGTGGCTTTCCTGTTCTCATAAAGACATCAGCCATGATGGATGTCTTTATGAGACATTATGATGTCCCACAATATCACTTCAGCATGACTAATGGCACCTGCAAAGGCCCCATTTCAAATTAGGTCACATCACAGGTGTTTGGGGCAAAGCTTCCTCAGACCTGTTTTTACAAATGCAATAGTCCAGAAAGGGCTGGACTGGAGCTCTAGGTACCAGGCTACTTCACCTTCCTCCTGTGCTGGGTCTGAGGTGATTATTCCAAAGTCTCCATATTTTAGCCCAGCCACTAACAGGGCAGAACTTTACTGAGAAGTCAGATTCCTACAGTTTCTCTTCCTGGGAAATGATAGAGTGGCTGATTTCTGAGAGTCCAGTCTCCACCTTACCCTTCAGTTCAATTTCACTGTTTTTCAACAGAGAATGTTTTTGTTCAATAGCTTCAACCAAAATTAATGACTTCCTGTCATATTGTTTTTTGTATTTTTTCAGACAGAGTTTCTCTGGGTAGCTTTGGATGTCCAGGAACTTTCACTGTAGACCAGGCTGGCCTTGAACTCACAGAGATCATCCTGCCTCTGCCTCTGCCTCTGGAGTGCTGGGATTAAAGGTGTATGCCACCACTCTCCAGCAATTTCCTGTTATTTTTATAGTTCTAATTGTTGTGACTTAGTAAGCTGGAGACATAAATACATCCTTGATGAGGCTCACACATCTTTCTGCAAGAAATTGATTAATTGGTTAGTTGACAAGGAGCAAGGACCTAGCCTTTCATCGAAAAGCTGAAGACATCATCATGACAAGAGATTGGACCTCTTTTCAAATTTCGGGTGTCTGTTCCAGTTAAAGGAATATTAGATTCACATCTTCTCTTGTATGTCCAAGTGAGCACTTGCCCATCAAAAAGGAGGTATGGATGCAGAATTTGTCCAGAGGAGATAGAAAGGGAAAAGGACCACAGTGCCAATTGCCAATTGCCAGTATCTCACAGATGTTGTAGTAAGAATAGAAACTATGGCTGCCTGGACAGTTCCCATTTTCTCTCCATACATTACAGCATCAATCTTCAGCTGTTTGGCCCTGTTTCTCTGACAGACATTGATTGTAGAGCAGGAATTATGAAGGACTTACCTACCCTGCCTTGGCAGAGCTAGGCCGTTGTCTTACCTGCTTCCAGGTTTTGTCCTTTTTGGACAGCATTCTGTCTACAGTTGAAGCAAAGGGATTTTCTTGCCAAGAGATAGGCTTGCCACTATTCAACCATCTCACACTGGAGATTCTTTGATGCTCATCTTCTACTTGAAGTAGAATAGGAGGTGCTGTCAGGAGCTGACATGTCTCGATATCAAAAAAATCTTAAGTTAAGAAAACATCTTTGAATGCCATATTCTGCAGATCTCTTGAGGTTTTTGAAGATGCCCTATTTGGAAGCTGCGGGCCCTGCACTTCCTATATAATCACGTATATTTATCCCTCTGAGGTCTCTGAGGTGGTTGAAGAATAGATACCTAGAGTCTCATAGTTAAATTTTGAGTTGTTTAGGAATCAGAGGGTGTTCTGGATCTAAGAAGATGTTTTTTAAATTGTGAGGCAAGTTAGTATGAAAGCTGAGTTAGATATAGAACTTTAAACTCATGGAGATGGTTAGATAGTAAAATGTTAAAGTCAGGTGCCAAATACATATGGACTGGACATTGGGAATGTATGCTAAGCCATATAACTCTCATAATTGTGGCCTATTTATTTCTGTTGTTTTGTATTGTATTTATAGTTATAAGAGAAAGAACCATTTGTTATACTGAAAGGGGGAGCTGTTGGGGGAAAAAGACATACCTTAAACTAAAAAAAAAGGGGTAGAGGATGGGGGGGGTTGAGGGGGAAGAGGGTGGAAGGGTTGGACAGGAGGGGGGAGTAGGGAGGGGATTATGATTGAGATGTAACTTGAAGAAATAAAAAAAATAGAAACTATGATTAATGGAAGACCAAGGGTTAACATGGAGAGTGCTGGAGGAAGTCTGAGGAAGAGGAGTAAAAGGGTTTGTTGGTTGGGTGAGAGTTAACAAAGCTAGAGAGAGAAGTAGAAGGATAGGGCTCTGGGCTAGTGATGGTAAGTTGGCTGTAACTCAACCATGTCCCCACTGATGGCAGTACTACTATCCATATATGATTACTTCTAATGCAGCTAGTTAGATATACTAAAACTGTGAGGTGGCTTCTGGCAGGAATTTCCGACCTAGAAGATCAACTCAGACTACCCTATAGATGAGGAACTAAATATGAGGCAGATAAGAAAGACTGTAAGTACTTCATGGTGGCTGAGGTAGAGTAACTCTTTGCCACAGCAAAGCTAACAGCTGATCATGCAAATGTGATAACAAAGAAATCTTAGTACAGTTAGCAACAGCACATGAGATACTTGCAGTATTGAAGAGCAGTGACAGTGGCAAGTGGCTAAGTCAGTAGATGTTCAATATCAGAGCTGAGTTGGGTGGACAGAGGGGCTCAAGCCATCCTTAACTGTGTGTGCCATGCAGAATGCTGCATGGCCATCTCCCTGGTTGGGGTAAGGGGACATGCATAGAAAATGTGAGACCTCCATTGGCTTAGTCCATGACAGCCCAGAGAATTAGCCAGTCTCAATGGAGGTTTCCTCTGCCTCTGTCCAGTTTTGTCATATAAAAAAAAAAAACAAAAACAAAAACAAATTCAATAGCTTTATCCTCCTCTGGGAACTCCTCCTGCCTTTTGGGAGTTTTTTCCACCACTTAATTTCTTACTTTTCCTCAAATTTTTACTTTTCTGTAAATTCTTCTTAAAGCTTTTAATAATATGCTTCTGCTTCACATATCCTCCCTGAAAGTTCATTTCATCATTTAAAAAAAAAAATCTAGTGTGAGGCAATGAGCACAGAGACATTTTCACGGGTTAATTTTTGATGACCAAGAACTATCTGGTGTCTTAGGTCCTTGTTTTCACAGACAACTGGGCTGTGAAAGGTCTTGTTAAACTCAGAACTCCTGTGTCAGTACCAAGAACCTTGTTTCTCAATAATGACCCAAATAAAAAATCACTTATGAAAACACCTCTTCTGGCATACAGAACACCAAACAGAATAGACCAGAAAAGAAATTCTTTGCACCACATAATAATTGAAACTCCAAATGTACAGAACAAAGAAAGAATATTAAAGTGGTAAGAGAAAAAGGTCAAGTAACATATAAGGGCAGACCCATCAGAATTACACCTGACTTCTCCTCAGAAACTTTAAAAGCCAGAAGGACCTGGGCAGATGTCCTACAACCCCTAAGAGATCATAGGTGCCCAGCTACACTACTATATCCAGCAAAACTCTCTATCAACATAGATGGAGAAAACAAGATATTCCATGACAAAATCAAATTTAAACAGTATCTACCCACAAATCCAGACCTACAGAAGATCCGAGAAGGAAAATTCCAACCCAGTGAAGATAACTACACCCTAGAAAACAGAGGAAGCAAAAAACTCCACTGCTGCTAAACCAAAAGAAACATACAACCAACACCTACATTAAAATAACAACCTTTGGTAATTAATACTCATCAACATCAATGGACTCAACTCCCCAGGAAAAAGACACAGGCTCACAGAATGGATCCACAAACAAGACCCAACATTTTGCTGCATGCAAGAAACACATCTCTCTAACAAAGATAGATGCTACCTCAGAGTAAAGGGCTGGGAAAAAGTTTTTCAAGCAAATGGGCCCAGGAAGCAAGCTGGAGTAGCCATCCTAATATCAAATAAAATAGAATTTCAACTGAAGTTAATAAAAAAAGATAGGGAAGGGCACTACATATTTGTCAAAGGAAAAATTCATCAAGAAGACATCTCAATACTGAATATCTATGCCCCAAATACAAGGGCACCCACATTTGTAAAAGAAACTTTTCTTTTTTTTTTTTTTTTTGGTTTTTCGAGACAGGGTTTCTCTGTTTAGCAGCTCTGGCTGTCCTGGACTCGCTTTGTAGACCAGGCTGGCCTCAAACTCGCAAAGATCCGCCTGCCTCTGCCTCCCAAGTGCTGGGATTAAAGGCGTGCGCCACCACCGCCCGGCTCAAAGAAACTTTTCTAAAGCTTAAAACTCACATATATCCCCACACATTAGTAGTGGGAGACTTCAACACCCCACTCACAACAATGGACAGGACATTGAGACAGAAACCAAACAGAGAAATAATGAGCTTAACAGATACCTACAGAATGTTTCACCCAAACACAAAAGGATACACCTTCTTTTCAGCATTGCATGGAACCTCCTCCAAAACTGACCATATAATTGGACACAAAGAAGGTCTCAACAGATACAAGAAAGTTGAAATAATCCCTTGCATCTTATCAGACTACAATGGAATAAAGCTGGAATTCAACAACAATAGAAGGCCTACACATCCATGGAAATTGAACAACTTTCTACTGAATGACCACTGGGTCAAGGAAGAAATAAAGAAGGAAATCAAAGACTTCTTAAAATCCAATGACAACGAAGGTACAACATACCCAAACCTATGGGACACATTGAAAGCTGTGCTATGTGGAAAGTTCATAGCACTAAGTGCCTTCAAAAAGAAAATCGTGACAGCTCATATTAGCGAATTAACAGCAGAACTGGAAGAACTGGGAGAAAGAGAAAAAGGAGCAAACACTCCCAAGAGAAGCAGAAGGCAGGAGATCATCAAACTTAGGGCTGAAATCAACAACTTAGAAACAAAAACAATTCAAAGAATCAATGAAAGCAAGAGTTGGTTCTTTGAGAAAATCAACAAAATAGACAAACCCTAGCCAAATTAACTAAAAGACAGAGGGGAAAAAACCCAAATCAACAAAATCAGAAATGAAAAGGAGAAATAATAACAGACATTGAGGAAATCCAGAGAATATTTGGGTCCCACTTTAAAAATTTATACTCCACCAAATTTGAAAACTTGAGTGAAATGGACAATTTTCTTGATAGATTCCACCTATCAAAGTTAAATCAAGATCAGGTTAACAGATTAAACCACCCTATAACCCTTAAGGAAGTAGAAACAGTCATTAAAAATCTCCCAACCAAAAAAAGCTCAGGACAAGATGGTTTCAGCACAGAATTCTACCAAAGAAGAGCTAATACCAATACTCTTCAAACTCTTCCACAAAATAGAAACACAAGAAACACTGCCAAACTAATTCTATGAGGCCACAGTCACCCTGTTTCCTAAATCACACAAAGACCCAACAAAGAAAGAGAACATCAGACCAATTTCCCTCATGAACATAGATGCAAAAATATTTAATAAAATACTGGCAAACCGAATCCAAGAACACATCAAAAGTATCATATACCATGATCAAGTAGGCTTCACCCCAGGAATGCAGGGATGGTTCAACATACAAAAATCCATCAACATAATTCGCCACATAAACAAGCTGAAAGAAAAAAACCATATGATAATCTCGCTAGATGCTGAAAAAGCATTTGACAAAATCCAACACCCCTTCATGGTAAAAGTCCTGGAGAGAATGGGCATACAAGGACCATACCTAGAAATAATAAAGGTGATATACAGCAAGCCAGTCACCAGCATCAAATTAAATGGAAAGAAACTTAAAGCATTTCCTCTAAACTCAGGGACAAGACAAGGATGCCCACTGTTGCATATCTCTTCAACATAGTACTGGAAGTTCTTGCTAGAGCAATTAGACAACTAAAGGGGATGAAGGAGATACAAATTGGAAACAAAGAAGTCAAATTATCCCTATTTACAGACAATATGATAGTATACATAAGTGATCCCAAAAATTCCACTAGAGAACTCTGACAGTTGATAAACACCTTCAGCAAGGTGGTTGGATACAAAATTAATTAAAAAAAAATCAGAAGCCCTTGTTTATACAAAAAATAAATGGGCTGAGAAAGAAATTAGGGAAACAACACCCTTCACAATAGCCACAAACAATATAAAATATCTGGGGGTAACTAACCAAGCAAGTAAAAGACCTGTATGACAAGAACTTCAAGTCCTTGAGTAAAGAAATCGAAGAGGACATCAGAAGATGGAAAGATCTCCCACGTTCATGGATAGGTAGGATCAACATAATAAAAATGTCCATCCTACCAAAAGCAATATACAGATTCAATGCAATTCCTATCAAAATACCACCACAATTCTTTATAGACCTTGAAAAAGTAATTCTCAATTTCATATGGAATAACAAAAAACCCAGAATAGCTAAATCAATTCTGTATAATAAAAAAACATCTGGAGGCATCACCATCCCAGATTTCAAATTGTACTACAGAGTATTAGTAATAAAAACAGCATGGTACTGGTATAGAAACAGACCAGTGGATCAATGGAATCAAATTGAAGACCCAGAAATGAACCACACAGCTATGGTCACTTAATTTTTGACAAAGCAGCCAAAACCATACAATGGAACAAGGACAGCATCTTCAACAAATGATGCTGGTCTAACTGGATGTTGACATGTAAAATAATGAAATTAGACCCATACTTTTCACGTTGTACAAAACTTAAGTCCAAGTGGATCAAAGACCTTAACATAAGGCTTGACACACTAAATTTATCAGAAGAAAAAGTGGGGAAAACCCTCAAACTTATTGACATAGGTGACAACTTCCTGAACAGAACACCAACAGCTCAGGATCTAAGACCAACAATCAATAAATGGGACCTCATGAAACTGAAAAGCTTCTGTAAGGCAAAAGACACTGTCATTAGAACAAAATGGCAGCCTACAGATTGGGAGAAAATCTTCACTCCATGTTATCCTCCAAACACAAAGAGAATCATTTAAAGTCAGCTTTGGAAATACTTTCTATGATGGCGGCAGTGCTCTGTGTCTGGCTATCCATTGCTGGGGCCACCAGCCGCATGATTTTGTTTGATTTAAATTCAAAGAGGGACATACAGCTAGCACCCTGTTGTGAATGTCCTAGGTTGGTATGACACCTTGTTTTTTTTTCCAAAATAATATAATATTGTTTATTAATTATTTGAAAATTTCATACAGTGCATTTTGGTCATATTCACTCCCACTCTCTCTTTCCCAGTTCCTCCTTGACCGACTCCCTCTGCCCTGTCCCCGCCCCTACTTTATATCCTCTCTTTTTTTTTTGGATGAGACCATCTCATAGCAGTTGTCCTTATCCTCTGATTATTATACAGTTTCTGCCGATCCCTTCCACAATATTCTCTGAGCCTTAGGTATAGGGGTTACATTGCAAATGTATTAACAAGGGACAGGGACCCCATGGTCTCTGCCTTTTGATCTATTGCAGTTTTATGAAATGACCTCTGTCAGTTTCAACAAGAAGCTTGTTTGATGAGGGGTGGGAGCTACACTTATCTGTGGATATAAGGGTTAGTATTTACTTAGAATGTGGTTAGAGATTGTACTGGTTTAGGAAAGGAACATGACTGCTCAGTTTAACAGCAGAATTCCCTAGCAAGAGTGTGCTTCCCCAAGAGCAGTGCCCGTGTGTCCCCTGTTTCACAGTAGAAGAGAGTGACATGAGCAGTTAAAAGGTTGTCTTGGGGGTGGGGGTTTGCAGGGTGGATCTCAGTGACAGAATTCAATCCCAAACACCCCTCCAAACATGTAAATTAAGAGTCTGGCTTAGGATCTAGGTAGATTCATGGGTCATTTCTTCTCAGATAATATTTATAGGCAAAAAACAGTATTTTCCCTGAATTATCCACATTCTTTATTGAACACCTTGGCTTGTCCTGGGCAGAGGGCTGGAGGAAACAGAAGACTGAGGTGGACACAGTAAGCATTGTATCTGTCCTGGCAGGTAGGTGACTAAGTGCATGATGGCTGTCAGGAGTCCCAGGCCCCTCAGGTATTTCCTGAGATGGCTGTCAGGAGTCCCAGGCCCCTCAGGTATTTCCTGAGATGGCTGTCAGGAGTCCCAGGCTCCTCAGGTATTTCCTGAGGACCAGGTGGGCATGGCTGTGCACATGACTAACATAAATGGCATCTCTCTGTCCAGACCCAGAAGTCCAGATGTCTATACAGGAAACAGTTACATAGAGAGAAAGGAGAGCCCCTTCCTGTAAGATGGCTGTAGTCTGGGGTCAATAGATTAACTTGGTCAGTAAAGACCAAAGGCGCTTACCCTGAGAGCCAGCCGAGCTGAGTTTGATCTCTGGAACCTACAGAGTACAAAGAAAGAACCAACTCCTGGAAGTTTTTTTCTGACCTCCATATGTGCACCATGGCATGTGTACACACACACACACACACACACACACACACACACACACACACACACACTCTACACACACACTCTCTCACTAAATCAATCAATGAACCAGTAAATGTAATATATATATTTTAAAGAAAGCTACAGGGGGATCCAAGATGGCAGCGGCCGGCGCGGACATATTTTGATTTCGGGGTCAACAGTCATAAGGCGGCAAGTGTTGCAGGATGCTGTACAAAGGGCATGACCCCTTCTAAATCTCACCCAGCTACACAGGGACCATGGAAGATCCCTGGGCAGGATGCCCCTTCCCACTCTTGGACACTCTAGGAAGCCTCTGGACCCAGGAATCGGGATAACCCATCCCCCAACAGGAGAGATGCCCGGTAAGTTCCACCCTAATACCCAGCCGGCAATTCAGAAGCCACACAGAGATAATCGCCACCCTGCTGGGCACTCCCAGGTCTCACACAGATGATCCAATTATCTGGAGAAAGTTTGCAACCCTTGGAACGGCAAGGCAATTGGAGCTGAACTGCAGATTTACCCCCTACAGGAACCAACCCCGGGCAAACTGCGAAATACTTGAAACTGTCCTATATTGGATTTTGTACTAGTACGGGCCCTTCCAGCAGGGAACCAGAGCTTACTTGTACACAGCTCTGCCACCAGGATTAGTTAGGTCTCCACCTGGGAGGCGGGGCTGAATGACTCACCTTATAGGGGTGGAGTAAGGCAACGTTACTCCTACACCAAAGCGCCCCCTTTGGACCCAAGTCCAGAAGACAGCAAAAAAAAAAAATTCCACAAGGCCAGAGGCTCCAGACCAAAAAAAAAAAACAGCGAAATGTCTCCAACAAAAGAAAGCAATGCTATTCCATCCAGCCTGAACCACCTCACCACAAATGAAACACATGAAAGCGATGACAATTCTACATTATGGAAAGTGATAGAGTCCCTTCAAGAAGAACTTAAAACTATGAAGGAAATCAAAGAAGCCACAATTTTACAAGTCAAAACAATGAATAACATCATTAAAGAGCTCCAGGCCAAGGTGACCCAGCTTGAACAGGAAAAGGATAGAGCAATGAAAAATCTCCAGGCAAAAACAAGCAAACTGGAGAAGGAAATGTACAAAATGAACAATACCATTCAAGACATGAAAATAGAAATGGAAACAATAAAGAAAACACAGTCAGAGTTAAAAGAGGAATTGGAGAATCAAGAGAAGAGAACAGGAACTACAGATGTGAGTATGAAAAATAGGATGCAACAGATGGAAGACAGGATCTCAGGCATGGAAGATTCGATGGAAGAAATCAGTACAACATCCAAAGAAAATGAGAAGGCTAAAAAATCTCTCACCCACAACATCCAAGAAATCAAGGACTCAATGAAAAGACGGAACCTAAGAATTATAGGCATAGAGGAAAGAGAAGACTCCCGACTCCACGGTCCAGGAAATATCTTCAACAAAATCATAGAAGAAAATTTCCCAAACCCAAAGAAAGAGATGCCAGTAAAAATCCAAGAGGATTACAGAACACCAAACAGATTAGATCAGAAAAGAAACTCCTCTCACCACATAATAATAGAAACTCCAAACGTAGAGAACAAAGAAAGGATATTAAAAGCTGTAAGAGAAAAAGGCCAAGTCACATACAATGGCAGACCCATCAGAATCACACCTGACTTCTCCTCAGAAACTTTAAAAGCTAGAAGGGCCTGGACGAATGTCCTACAAGACCTGAGAGAGCGTAGGTGCCCAGCCAGACTACTATACCCAGCAAAACTCTCTATCAACATAGAAGGAGAAAACAAGATATTCCATGACAAAATCAAATTCAAACAATATCTCCTCACAAACCCAGCCCTACAGAAGATCCTAGAAGGAAAATTCCAACCCAGAGAAGATAACTACACCCAAGAAAACAGAGGAAATAGAAACATCCACAGCAACTAAACAAAAAAGAAACACAAGACAGCCAGCTATAACAAAATAATAGGAAATAACAACCCCTGGTCACTAATATCCATCAACATCAATGGACTCAACTTGCCAATAAAAAGACACAGATTTACAGACTGGATCCGTAAACAAGACCCATCTTTTTGCTGTATACAAGAAACACACCTCACTACTGAAGATAATCACTATCTCAGAGTAAAGGGCTGGGAAAAGGTTTTCCAAGCAAATAGACCGAGGAAACAAGCTGGAGTAGCCACCCTAATATCAAACAAAATAGACTTCCAAGTGAAGTTAATAAAAAAAGACAGAGAAGGGCATTACATACTCATTAAAGGAAATATCCACCAAGAGGTCATCTCAATATTGAACATCTATGCCCCAAATACAAAGGCACCTACATTTATAAAAGAAACGCTTCTAAAACTTAAGTCGCACATTGATCCAAACACTTTAATAGTGGGAGACTTCAACACCCCACTCACAACTATGGACAGATCATCAAGACAGAAGCCAAACAGAGAAATAATGAGTCTAACAGAGATCATGAACCAAATGGACCTAACAGATATCTACAGAACATTTCACCCAAACACAAAAGAATACACCTTCTTCTCAGAACCTCATGGAACCTTCCCCAAATTCAACCATATAGTTGGACACAAAGATAGCCTCAAGAGTTACAAGAAAATTGAAATATCTCCTTGTATCTTATCAGACCACCATGGAATAAAGCTGGACTTCAATAGCAAAAGAATCAACAGAAAGTCTACACTCACCTGGAAATTGAACAACTCTTTACTAGAGGACCACTGGGTCAGGGAAGAAATAAAGAAGGAAATCAAAGACTTCTTAAAATCCAACGAAAATGAAGACACAACATACCCAAACCTATGGGACACAATGAAAGTTGTGCTACGAGGAAAGTTCATAGCACTAAGTGCTTTCAAAAAGAAAATTGTTACAGCTCATATTAGCGAATTAACAGCTAAACTGGGTGAATTGGAAAAAAAAGAAGCAAACACTCCCAAGAGGAGCAGAAGGCAGGAGATCATCAAACTTAGGGCTGAAATCAACAACTTAGAAACAAAAAGAACTATACAAAGAATCAATGAAACCAAGAGTTGGTTCTTCAAGAAAATCAACAAAATAGACAGACCCTTAACCAAATTAACTAAAAGACAGAGGGAGAAAACACAAATCAACAAAATCAGAAATGAAAAGGGTAAAATAACAACAGACTGAGGAAATCCAGAGAATATTTGGATCCTACTTTAAAAATCTATATTCTACCCAATTTGAAAACTTAAGTGAAATGGACAATTTTCTTGATAGATTCCACCTACTGAAGCTAAATCAAGATCAGATAAACAGATTAAATAGCCCTATAACCCATAAGGAAATAGAAACAGTCATTAAAAATCTCCCAACCAAAAAAAGCCCAGGGCCAGATGGCTTTAGCACGGAATTCTACCGGACCTTCAAAGAGGAGCTAACACCAATACTTTTCAAACTCTTTCACAAAATAGAATCTGAAAGAACATTGCCAAACTCATTCTATGAGGCCACAGTCACCCTGATTCCTAAACCACACAAAGACCCAACAAAGAAAGAGAACTTCAGACCAATCTCCCTCATGAACATAGATGCAAAAATACTTAATAAAATACTAGCAAACCGAATTCAAGAACACATCAAAAGTATCATACACCATGATCAAGTAGGCTTCATCCCAGGGATGCAGGGATGTTTCAACATATGAAAATCTATCAACGTCATTCACCATATAAACAAGATGAAAGAAAAAAAACTACATGATAATCTCGCTAGATGCAGAAAAAGCATTTGACAAAATTCAACACCCTTTCATGCTAAAAGTTCTGGACAGAACGGGCATACAAGGGCCGTACCTAGAAATAATAAAGGCAATATACAGCAGGCCAGTGGCCAACATCAAAATAAATGGTGAGAAACTTGAAGCATTTCCTCTAAACTCAGGGACAAGACAAGGATGTCCACTTTCACCATATCTCTTCAATATAGTACTTGAAGTCCTTGCTAGAGCAATAAGACAACTAAAGGACATCAAGGGGATAAACATCGGAAACGAAGAAGTCAAATTATCCCTATTTGCAGATGATATGATAGTATACATAAGCGATCCCAAAAATTCCACCAGAGAACTCTTACAGCTGATAAACACCTTCCGCAAAGTGGCTGGATACAAAATTAATTAAAAAAACCAGAAGCCCTTGTTTATACAACAAACAAATGGGCTGAGAAAGAAATAAGGGAAACAACCCTCTTCACAATAGCCACAAACAACATAAAATACCTGGGGGTAACTCTAACCAAGCAAGTAAAGGACCTGTACAACAAGGACTTCAAGCCCTTGAAGAAAGAAATGGAAGAGGCCTTTAGAAGATGGAAAGATCTCCCATGCTCATGGATAGGTAGGATCAACATAATAAAAATGGCTATCCTACCAAAAGCAATATATAGATTCAATGAAATTGCTATCAAAATACCAACACAATTTTTTATAGACTTGGAAAGAGCTATTCTCAATTTCATATGGAACAACAAAAAGCCCAGAATAGCTAAATCAATCCTGTACAATAAAAAAAAAAAAAAAACATCTGGAGGTATTACCATCCCAGATTTCAAGCTGTACTACAGAACAATAGTTGTAAAAACAGCATGGTATTCGTATAGAAAGAGACCAATAGATCAATGGAATCGAATTGAAGATCCAGAAATAGACCCACACACTTATGGCCACTAATTTTTGACAAAGAAGCCAAAACGGCACAATGGAAAAAGGACAGCATCTTCAACAAATGGTGCTGGTCCAACTGGATGTCCACTTGTAAAAGAGTGAAATTACACCCATACTTATCACCTTGTACAAAACTTAAGTCCAAGTGGATCAAAGACCTTAGCTTAAGGCCGGTCACACTAAATCTACTAGAAGAAAAATTGGGAGAAACCCTCAAACTAATTGGCATAGGTGACAACTTCCTGAACAGAACACCAACAGCTCAGGACTTGAGATCAACAATCAATAAATGGGACCTCATGAAACTGAAAAGCTTCTGTAAGGCAAAAGACACTGTCATTCGAACAAAACGGCAGCCTACAGACTGGGAGAAAATCTTCACCAACCCCACATCTGACAGAGGGCTAATATCCAAAATCTACAAAGCACTCAAGAAATTAAATGCCAAGAAACCAAATAATCCAATAAAAAAAATGGGGGACAGAGCTAAATAGAGAATTCACAAAGGAGGAATCCCTAATGGCTGAGAAACACTTGAAGAAATGCTCAACATCCTTAATCATCAGAGAAATGCAAATCAAAATGACTCTGAGATTCCATCTCACACCTGTCAAAATGGCTAAGATCAAAAACTCAAATGACAGCACATGCTGGCGAGGGTGTGGAGAGAGGGGTACCCTACTCCATTGCTGGTGGGAATGCAGGCTTGTGCAACCAATATGGAGGTCAGTCTGGTGATATCTTAGAAAACTTGGGATAGCTCTGCCTCAGGACCCAGCCATATCACTTCTGGGTATACACCCAAATGTCTCTTCATGGAATCATAAGGAAGTTTCCTCATCTATGTTTATAGCAGCCTTATTTGTAATAGCTAGAAACTGGAAACAATCCAGATGTCCCTCAACCGAAGAATGGGTTAAAAACTGTGGTACATCTACACAATGGAATATTATTCAGCTATCAGGAACAATGAAATTATGCAATTTGCAGCTAAATGGATGGAACTAGAAAAGCTCATCCTGAGTGAACTAACCCAGACTCAGAAGGATGCATATGGTATCTATTCACTTATAGTAGGATTTTAGCTATTTAGTAGAAGGTATCGATACTACAACTAACACACCAAAGGGAACTTGGACATAGTCTTCTCATTTTTAATTTTTATTTATTTTTTATATATTGGTAATATTTTTTCTATTTTTTAGTCTTTTTTATCTATTGTATGCTTATTGATTTGTTTGTTTAGTAGTTCATTCTCCCGGGCAACGAGACACTTTTCACTGATGGTACTGCTTCTTAGACCCCCAATGAATGAAGAGGCTCTTGGCCCTCATACGACCTCTCAACTGAGATGAGAGACTGTTATATAAGGACACCCCACCCCAGAGAAATGGGATGGAAGGGTTAGGAGGTAAAGAAAAAAAAATGATATGTGATGCTTCGGCCTTTTACTACTAATTGTCATAAACTGTTTAGGATAATTAAGAAATGCAAACTAATGGTTATGCAAGCCAGTCATTCTGTTAGGTACTATGACATCCTATTATAGTTATTTTCTAAGCTAATCAGGAAAAAAGCTGCTAAGAGACAAGCAACATCTGCTTACTCTAATATAAGAGATAGATAGGGCCTCTTCAAAAACCTCAAGAGATCTGCAGAATATGGCATTCAAAGATGTTTTCGTAACTTTAGATTTTTTTATATCAAGACATATCAACTCCTGACAGCACCCCCTATCCTCCTCCAAGTAGAAGATGAGCATCGAAGAATCTCCAGTGGGAGATGATTGAATTAGTCGCAAGCCTATCTCTTGGTAGGAAAATCCCCTTGCTCCAACTGTAGACAGAATGCTGTCCAAAAAGGACAAAACCTGGAAGCAGGTAAGTCGAAAGCCTAGCTCTGCCAAGACAGGGTAGGTAAGTCCTTCATAATTCCTGCTCTACAATCAATGTCTGTCAGAGAAGCGGGGCCAAACGACTGAAGAGTGATGCCGTAATGTATGGAGAGAAAATGGGAACTGTCCAGGCAGCCACTGGTATGTCATTTCTTAGTTTTGGAAGCTGAAGGCCCTGTACTTCCTATAAAATCAGATATATTTATCCCTCTCAGGTCTCTGAGGTGGTTGAAGAACAGACAGCTAGAGTCTCATAATTAAATTTTGAGTTGTTTAGGAGTCAAGAGAGTGTTATAGATCTAAGAAGATACTTTTAAAATTGTGTTGCAAGTTAGTATGAATGTTGAGTCAGATATAGAACTTTAAATTCATGGAGATGGTTAGATAGTAGAATGTTAAAGTCAGGTACCAAATACATATGGACTGGTCATTGGGAATGTACGTTAAGCCATATATCCCTCATAACTGTGGCCTAGTTACCTCTGTTGTACTATATCATATTTATTATTATAAGAGAAAGAGCCATTTGTTGGACTGAAAGGGGAAACTGTAGGGGGAAATAAGATATACCTTAAACTTAAAAGAAAAAAAAAGGGAAGAGGATGGGGGGTTGAGGGTGGGAGGGTGGGACTGGAGGGGGAATAGGGAGGGGACTGCGATTAAGATGTAACTTGAAGAAATAAAAAATAAAGGAAAAAAACAGAAAAAAAGAAAGCTACATAGTGTGATGTATAAAGTGAGAGGGCAAACATGTGAAGTCTTGTGTCCAGGGTTAGCTCTGGACATCAGGTGACCCATCCCTGTCCAGTCATCCTGAGACTTACAGCCTTGGAATAACTGGCAACATTTTACACTTGAGGCCTTGGCTTCCCCAGCTACAAATTAGGAATAAAACACACTTACAGGTGAGCATGACGGTTTTTATGAGTTTCACCCCAGCACAGGGGAAGCACAGGCAACTGGAGCTGTGAGTTCAGGGCCAACAAGGGCTACATAGTGAGACCCTGTCTTAAAAAGAAATCTAGCAATATTGCTTTGCACACAAGTGACGGGGCATACACAGTTCCCCAGACAGGCCCTGGTAAACTACAGGAGCTTAACTAATGGGTGCAAGCACTCCTTCACAGTGCGAGGTGCTCCCCCAGGAGTGAAAAGAGACTTGGGGATCCCTTCCCATCCCCCAGACCTGGAAACAACAGAACTGCCCTGGGGATCCCTATCCTTCACCAGGGCTCGCAAACTCATCTGAGAGGTTGGTTCAACAACAAAGCCTTTAGCGGCGACCATGGAGAGGACTGCTGACCCCAAAGCCTGGCTGCACACAGGCACGTAGGCAGGCTCTAGACTCAGGGGGAAATCCAAACTGCCCAGGAAGATTCACTGCAGTGCATAGATTCTTCCTGAGATGATAAGTGTGTGTAACTTTTCCTCTTGTGTCATTAGACGGTTCTGTTTCCCATTGTTGGTTTCCATTCTGTCAGCCATGTTTTGTGAGTGGGAATGGGCCTTTGAGAGGCAGACCACATTCTCCCCAGTACCAGTAACTCAGCATGACTTAGGGATACTGAGGCATGTGTGTGTGTGTGTGTGTGTGTGTGTGTGTGTGTGTGTGTGTGTGTGTAGGGTGTAGTTTGGATCCTCACCCAGAGAGGATGGAAACATGCACTATGGTGCAAGAGACGGAGATCTGTGCACGACGCAGGCCGTGCTCATCTGGACCCTCTCTCCAGGTATGCTCCTCTCTCGTGGTGGTTCTGTCAGCTCTCACCTGGGGCATCTCCAGTCCCAGGATCCACCAAGGGGGACCTTGCCTCCTGTGTGAATCAGCAGGTGAGTGTCTTAAAGAGATTTTACCCTGAAGATAATCTCTGAACAACATGAGGTTTGCATCAAGCCCCTGGCTCCTGACACCCTGTGGCATGGTCACCTGTGCTCCTGCCAAGAAACATCTTTGAGTCTTGCTCCAGGGTCTTGAGGACCCTCTGTGGTAGGGGGCCTGAACATAGGGTCACAAGGGGAGGTTGGGGCGTGTAGAACAAGTTTGCAGGACACTTGGAGGGTGTTCTTGGGTAAGCTTCACAGATGACGGGCTCTTTTTCTCCACACCCACCTGTGCCACCCACTAGGAGTATGCACCAGCCAATCCATGTCTCCTCTTCTTACCCACAAACTTTCTTCTTTACTATTTGTCTCTTAAAAAAAAAAAACAAGATTCTTTTTGTACATTGGCAAGACCACCTCCTTGTGATTTTGAGAGGGACTTGAGCTTCTTGGTGTGTGTGGCATCCTCCATGGTCACAGCTTGGTCACAGCTGGCAGAAAGCCTCTGGGTCATTAACACAGATGGATGGGTGACTATTGGAGACAGCATGAGACACCAGGATTAGTGTTCTCTAGGATGCCCTTCCAGGGATATTACACCTGCAAGACACTGGCTGGCACCTGTTAAGACCTCCTGAGTCCTCAGGCTCTTCATCTGCTCTCTGGGCTGGGCCCTGTCTGCTGGTCTTTCAGGCCACCTGTGCTGACCATGGGTCCCATGTGCTCTTCTTGGTCATATTTTCTTTGATCTGTTCCAGGAACAGCTCATCTCTTGGCCTGATTGCCTTGAGAGGCTGCAGTCCTTCTCCCTGGCTCTGAGCCAGTCTTGTGTTACCTGGAGTCCTGCTCACTGTGTGGTCGCCTGAGGAATAGACTCCCTGGGGCCAGCGTGGGCAGCAGCACCATGCTCGGGTGAGTCCCAAACTACTGGCCATCAATCAGTAGTGAAGGCAGAACAGATCCAGCCGAGCAGGTGAGAAAAGTGCCTGCAATTTCAGAACAAGAATTCTGTCTCGTAAGGGATACTATATAATGTAGAGGACAGTCTATCTCTTTCAAAGTCTTGGGCCAATTGGCACTTCTCTGAATTTTCTTTTTCTGAGACGGCTTCATCTTTCCATCCATCCACATCCATACCCCTCTAACCAGGATGCCAGGTAGAGAGGCCCCAAAACAGTGGCTCAGAGCCCCTCATTCCACAGAGACTTGTGGGAGACCAGTAATTTTATGGTGCCATGGGGACTTGACACTGCCATGAGGCCTGAGAGAGCCATGTACCTCCACAGAGGAGCCTCTTCATGTTCTTTCCTAATGTATTAGCTCCCCGCCTCAGTGACTTCTGGGAGGCCTGGGTGAGGAGTCGGCTCCTTGCCTGATGCCTGTTCACACTGTCGCATTCTCAGGTGCCCAGTCAGTCCTGGGTTGGCATCAGAAAGTTGGCTGTTGATGCCACTGGAACATAGTGTAGTGATCAGAATGGAGAAGTGTATGCTTTAGGAGGCAGAGCCTCAGGGTTCAGGATAACTCCCTTTAACTGATACTGTTGGGGCTAGAGTCCTTCCTGGAGCTGCCAGCCATTTGCTGCCTGTCAGCTCTGACGTCCTGCCCCCTCCTGCTGCCTTTGACTCTCAGAATATCTTCCACTGTATCTCTGAAGAGGCTTTCTCAGACAGACAGTAATGTAAGAGTTCCTGTGTCCGCTCACTATTATTGCCCTCTGCCTGGTCTTCTGTCAGTGTCCAAACAGCACCTCCCCTCAGCAGAAAAGTCAGTGGTCTCCATTCTATGTTCAGTATGGCCAGACCAGTGGTTCCCATTGGCAGCCCACTGCCCCTCTCAGCTATGGCTGGAGCTGGCTCTCCATGATCTGAAGGAAACACTGAGGCTAAAGATACCTTCAGGGAGGGAGACAGGGCCCGATTCACTCACCCAGAAGCCTACAGGGAGGGCAGGAGAGAGCACCACACAGATGTCTCGGCCTCTGCGCCCATCTCCCCGGGCAAGTGACCATCTCTACAGACATGATACATGCCACACATCGTACATATATAGTCTGTATAGTCTGGTTTTGTGCTGTGTTATTTTGGAAAATTGTAGACTTCCAGAAATTCTGAATTATGCAATCAATACTTGTTATCAACAACTGTTATCACTTCCCCACACTTACATTCTCTCTTGGTAAGTGTGCACCTGTGTGAGGAATGTGTGTCCATGTGTTATCTGTATGCATGCATGTTGTTTATGTGCATGTATGTTATATGTGTATATACATGTTATCCACGCACACATGTGTTACTAATGTATGCATGTGTTATCCATGTATATACATATTATCTGTGGTACAAATGGTATCTGGGTACACATGTGATGTCTGTGCGTACATGGGATATCTGTGTGCACTCCTGTTATCTGTGTGCACATACATGCTGTTTATGTGCCCAAGTGTGTATTATCTGTATGTACATGTGCTATCTCTGTGCATATGTGTATAATCTGTGTGCACACATATGTGCTATGTGTGCAGACATGTTTCCTGTGCACATGTGTATTAGTTAAGCATGTGCTGCTTTGCTTCATTTTCATCTCTGCTTTACCACTTGAGAGTGAGTTGTGCACTCCCAGCTCTGACACCCTTTAGCGGTGTTCAGGAACAACACATTCTCCTAGTAGCCTCAGAACTTTGGCACAGACTCCTGGTCCTACAGTTCAAGTGTGATTCTCCCCTTAGCCTAGAAACTTTCTTGTAGGTTTCCAAACTGGAAGTGTGAGGCAGACTCATCTGGCACCGGCTTGGCAGGCATTCAGCTTCTTGTTAACACAGAGGTTAATGATCACCCACAGCTTGCCACCATTTCGGTTTTGCTCTTTGATTTTGATTAATTGATTTTGACTTTCATGATTTTGTATACCTTGATGTGCTCGGGGCGTGTGTGTGTGTGTGTGTGTGTGTGTGTGTGTGTGTGTGTGTGTGTGAAAATGTCTCATAGATATGAACAACAGATTGAAATATATAAGGAAGAAAAGACTCCACCAATCATAGCAAAAAGAATAAAATCAACGTGAGGCTGGATGTTAGATGTTTGTAGAGGTCCATGTGCTAAAGGTGTGGTCCTGAGGGTGGTGCAACCGTAAAGCCCTGTGGACCTTTAGGCTGATGGGAGGCCCCTGGACCACTGGGAGCATGCTACTTAAGGGGTCTGTGACTCCACCTCCTCCTCCTGGGTCTGCTTTATACTCCCACCATGGTGTGCATCATCACAGGCCTGAATCAACAGGATCAAACTGTGAGCCAGGATATCTGGTTCTTCTAGAGAGCTTGTTTGGAGGTTCCAGTAGGGGAACACAGCTGCTTGCCTACCCCTGAAGAATGGCCCTCTTCCTTCATGAGAAGTCATCATTCTCTTCATTGCTTCAGGTATTTTATCGTCCTGACGGATGGAGAAGTAACAAATATAAACAGCAACACATCAACAGTACAACCACTAGAAATAAGAATGTTCCATCAAGAAATGTGACAAACACCTGAGTGGGAAGCTGTGGTGCACCCCTGAAATTCATAGAAGCAGCTGAGCAGATGCAAGAGCAGCTCTTTCATTGAAGAGTCCAACACAAGGGAGATGTAAATCCCCTGGGTTATGGTGAGCCTGTAAAACACTCCAAGTAAAATCACTGCAAGTAGTTAAAAAAAAAACCAAGGAAGTTAATATTAAAGGTCATAAGAAAATAAGTAATGGTAAAAGAACATCCTGCTTAGGCAAGATGGCTGAGTGGGGGAGGGTGCTGCTTCCAAGCCTGCCGTCTTGAGGTCAGTCCCTGGGACTCATATGGTGGAGGAGGACCTATCCAACTTGTCTTCTGACCCAACCCCACCCAGCTGGGGTGTATAAACAATGTAAAAATCTTAAAATGAACAATGAGGAAGAAGCCTTAGCTCTATAAGACAAAAACCAGGAGAATTCTGCAGTGTAAATAGAATGGTGCTGGGGTCAGAAGTGACAGAGAGAATCATGGGAGAGGAAGATGCTGAGGCAGAAACAATCATTCCACCCCAACACCACACCATACATACACACACATAAACCACACACACTCACATCCATACACACACATTCACATACACACATAAACACTCTTTCACACACACTCACTCACACACACATTCACACACACAAACACACTACATACACACATACACACACATTTACACACATACTACATTCACACATACAAACACACTACATACACACACTATTCATACACACATTCACTGCACACACACACTCAAACACACATTTACATACACACTCACCCACATTCACACACACAAACACACTACACACACTATACATACACACATACACTGCACACACAGACACACTTACTCTCATTCACATACATATTACACACACATTATACACACATTCATACACATTAAACACACACACACATATCTTAACACAAACAACAAAAGATGGATGTAGCAAAAGCTACTCCAAGAGGGACATTCACAGGAATCAATGCCTATGTTCAAAGAGAAGATTAACAAATAGCCCTGAAAACAGTGAGCTAGAAAAAGAAAGACATGCAAACCAACACCAGCAGAGGAAGGATAACAAAGATCAGAACAGAAAGAAGATGGAAAATTCATAGAAAAAAATCAATAAAGTTAAGAGTTGATCCTCTGAAAAAGCAAACAAAAGCAATACCCCAGTCAGACTAAGAGAAAAGAGAGGAGACACTAATGCTGATGAAGTCAGAAGTGAGAGTTGGAGACACTTTGACAGATGGCTCAGGATGAAGAGATCATAAAGGACCATTAGCAACAATTACATGCCAACAAATCAGATATCCTGGAGGAGATGGGTACATTCCTAGAGAAAGAGCTTCTCAGGACAGGCATGAGAAGGATCAGGATGTCTGAAAAGACCATTAATAGATGATGCGGTAATTAAATGCCTAGAAGGGAAGCCTGAAAGGTCTCCCAAGCATTTGCAGAAGCACCACAACTAGCATGTTTGTATGCAGCACTAGGGAGGGACTAGCATGTTTGTGTGCAGTGCTAGGGAGGGATCCAGGACCTCATACATGCCAGGCAGGCACTGTGCCACTGAGCTCCACCCCCCAGGCCACTGATGCCTCTGAAATGCTCTCAAAAGATAGTACAAGAGGGAACATATCCACACACATTTCATATAACTGGCATTACACTGACATCCGAGTCAGGGAGAGACACCACCAGAAAAGGGAGTCAGGGCTGGGGAGATTGCTCAGTTAGTAAAGGGCTTGCTGGGCAAGCATCTGGACCTGAGGTCAGTCTCCAGAACACATGTAAACATGTTGGACCAGATGGTGCACACTTGTAATCTCAGTGCTAAGCTGATCCCTGGGGCTGGTTGGCCAGCCCAGCCTAGACTAATTGGTGAGCACCAGGAGAATAAGAGATTTGTCTCAAAGGAGTTAGACAGGATTCCTGAGAAATGATACTTGAGGTTGTATCTGATCTTCACTTGCATGTATACACATGTGTACCTGCACACTACATACACACACACACACACACTACAAAAAGAAAAAGAAGTCATAGGCTAATATCTTCAAGGGATGCAAACATCCCTACTGAAGCATTAGTGAGCTGAATTCAGTGGCACATGGAAAAGATCATTCATTATCTCCAAGTGAGGTTCCCAGGTGTGCAAGGCTGGCTCCACACACACAAGTCAATCAAATGACGGGTCACATTGCCCAACATACTTGGTGCAGTTCAATATTCTTCCCTGAAGAAGTCCTAGGAGGGTGGTATAGCAGGAAAGGCCCTTAGCACAACAGAACACTCAGGAAAATGCCACGCAGACTTCATAATCAATAGGGAAAAACTGAACGCTTTCACATTAAACCCCAGCATTGGCAGGGACACCCACCCTGTGCCTCCCATTAATGCAGCACCAGAAGTATTCACAAGAGCACTCTAACAAGAAAAAAAGTACCAGTGAGAAAGAAAGATGTTGTTTACCTCTATTTGAAGGCAACATGCCTCTATGTGCAAAAACCCTGAAGTTTCCTTTTTTTTTTTTTTTTTGGTTTTTTGAGACAGGGTTTCTCTGTGTATCCTTGGCTGTCCTGGACTCACTTTGTAGACCAGGCTGGCCTCGAACTCACAAAGATCTGCCTGCCTCTGCCTCCCAAGTGCTGGGATTAAAGGCGTGCGCCACCACCGCCCGGCTGAAGTTTCCTTTTTTAATGTTTATTTATTACTTCAGGTTACATCTTCATCACAGTCCTCTTTCCGCCCCTCTCAGTCCCATCTTCCCACCCTCTACCCCTAACCCTTCCATCCCACTCCTCTGGAGTGGAGTGTCCCTACATAACAGTTCTTCACCCCAGTTCAGTAGTCATATGAGGGCCAAGAGCCCCCTCATACACTGGGGGCCTAAAGACAGCACCACTAGAGAAAAGTGTCTCATTGACAGGAAAAAAAAGTCTATGTTCCTGTTCCCTTTGGTGCATTGGCTGTAGTATAGTTATCCTGTACTAGATAGCTAAAATCCAATTATAAGTGAATAGATGCCATGTGCATCTTTCTGAGTCTGGGTTAGCTCACCCAGGATGAGCTTTTCTAGTTCCATCCATTTGGCTGCAAATTGCGTGATTTCCTTGTTTCTAATGGCTGAGTAGTATTCCATTGTGTAGATGTACCACAGTTTTTTAATCCATTCCTCAGTTGAGGGACATCTGGGTTGTTTCCAGTTTCTAGCTATTGCAAATGAGGCTGCTATGAACGTAGATGAGGAAACATCTTTGTGGTTTGGTGAGGAGTCATTTGGATGTATACCCAGAAGTGGCAAACCCTGAAGTTTCTACACACACATATAACTAATAAATGGGTTCAGCAAAGTTACCAAACACAAAGCCAACACAGAAATGTCAGTAGGATTCCTATAATCACTTGGCTGAGAAGGAAATGAACAAATCCATCCCATTTATAACACAAAATACCCAGGGTTAACTTCTATAGGGAGGCGAAAAGTTTGCATATTGAAAACTATAGAATCAATGGAAGGAATTGAAAAACAATCCAAAACAAGGGAAAAGACATCCTATTCTTATGAGTCAGAACAGGTGTGAAAATATCTACCTCACCCGAAGCGATTCACAGGTTTGCTGGAATCCCTACCAGAGTTACAATGGTATTCTTCACTGAAATACAAGAAACGATCCTACAACTTGTGCAGAACTACAAAAGAATCTCAACAGCAGGAGCAAGCAGAAAGAAAAACCAAGTTGAGTGCATGACACATCCCGATTTTAAGATCATAGACAATTGTCATCACCACAGCAGTGCGATACTGACAGGACAAAGGCACAGGAGAGTAGGTCCAAACACATGTGGGCAACTAACATCCAACACGGGCTACATCACACAAAACATTGTGTCCTACTTAGCCACAGATGTCAACCGGGCACAACCCAGAGTCTTTTGAAGGAGTTGCAACTGGGGGACTGCCTTGATGAAACTGTCTTGTGGTGACACTTGAGGAATGGTCTTGGTGAATAACGGATGTAGGAAGGTCCACCTCACTGTGGCCAGTACCGTCCCTGGATGAACCTGAGTAGAGAGTCAGGGAGCAAGCCAGTAAGCAGCATTTCTCTATGGCCTTGCTTCAGTTCCTGTCTCAGGTTCCTGCCCTGACCTCCCTTCAAGATGAGCAGTAACCTGTGAAATGAAATAAACCATTTCCTCTTTAAGTTTCTTTTGGTCATGGTGTTTATAACAGAAAAGCAAACTTGGGCACAGAGTTAGGAAGGACAGTCTTTTTAGTAGGTCATTCTGGGGACACAGGAAACCCACATGCAGAAGACAACATTGAACCTTTATATTACACCACACACAAAAATTAGCTCAAAGTGGGTAGGAGAGCACAACGTAGAATCTAAACCCACACAAGTTGTAAGTCCCAGGGGGTGGTGTGGGAACAAAAGCCTTGGTCTTGGTGATGAGAGTTTAGTCATGCTGTATGTTTAAGCCTCAAAGGCAACCCCAGACAGGACTGCCTCAAATTAAAAATCTGCCTCAAGGAAACAGTAAAACAGAAAGACAACATATGGAGGGAAAAATACATATATACAACCAGAGAGTTAGTAGACAAAATTTGTGAAGAGCTTTTACAACAAAGCATGAAAAAATAATGACTTTAAAAATGGACAAAATACCTGAGCAAACACTTCTCCAAAAAGACATAGATATGATTAAGAGATAAATGAAAGGAGCTATCCTGAGTAGTCTATATAAAACCACTGAATATGGCCAATCTGTCAGTTTGGCTCTCAGCCAGCTCATAGCTCTGCTCAGGGCTTGACTCCCAGACACTTTTTTGGGGAGGAAGCCTGAAGGACTCAACAGACCTCTCATTAGACAGTAAAGAGGAGAAAGAACACTGCCTCTTGTTTTGAGAGTGGTCAGAAATAGACTCCTCTGAGAGCACAGAGCAGCAGCCTCTTGGCTGAGGCCCGGAAGGCCTGCTGAGGACATAGAGATTCAACATTGGCTAGTGACCTGTCTCCATTGGCATTCTGCCTCCACTGAGAATTTCAGCTTTCCTGTTTTAAGTGTTTCTCCCACACAGCAGATGAAAGTCTTCATTTGTTCACTCTTTGCTGCCTGCCCATTTTGTTTTTGGACAGAGGGCAAGATAAGGATCCAATAGGAGACTGATAGCTCACACCCACTGTGAGAAAGCTACCATTGGGAAGGTGAGACAGGATATGGGAAGACAGAAACTACTATGACTCTGTTGGCGGGAATATGGCTGAGCATGGCTATTATGGAAAAAATGCAGAGGTTCCCAAAGAAATGGCAAACAGACAACTAATTGTATGGCCATTAAATATAGGAGAGGCAAGCCCACTCCCTCTAAGGAATCTGCATTTCAGCTGCAACTCTGTTCACAGCTGCTACTGGGGGAAGCAACTTCTCTGCCCCTCAGCCAATGAAGGATAAGGATACTGTGGTACAGTGCATGATGGAGTACTACTGAATCTTAAAAAAGAAAAGATGAAGGGTCATTTGTGGCAGCATGAGGGGTCCAAGACGACATTGGGGGATGTATAGAAATAAGCCAGGTCAGAAAGAAAAATACCACATGCTGTTACTAATATAGGTAGGAGGGGACCAGAGGGAGCAGAGGCAGAGTGTGTGTGTGGGGGGGGGAAGTAAGGAATGTGGGTCCACTGATACACAGTTGCAGTGGTTGAAGGCTGGAGTGCTCACTCATAACTCAGAGGAGTGTCACTCGTTAGACAACAGCTGATCCAGAAGCCCATGAGACAGGGAAGTGCCCTCGGCATTAAACAAGCATTAAAGAACAGTCTCTTCCAGGCTAGGTCAAGGACACTGGTCTATTTCTGAAGGAAAGGCTCGGGACACCGGTACTTTATTTGCACACAAATCTGCACTTGATATAATTCCCAAACTTCCTTCTTCCCTAAAAACCCTTGAAAAAGCCTTTAGTTTTTCCTTTGAAGCATGAAGATACAGAACCGAGATCTAAGAGTGTCTTTTGAGGGGGTGACTGTTTAGGAACAAGACGGTAAACACTGATGCTGTATGTGAGTGGGACAGTTCCACACAACACTACTGCGTTGGTGGCTCAGCAGGCAGTGGTCCGGCTTACAGAAAATAAGCTCTTTGAAGTGCTGTCTCAGTGGCCCTTCCTCCCCACTATCTATGTCACCCTTGTGTGGCCTTTTCCAAGATTGGTGGTACCTACAGGAAAAAAAAAAAAGCCCTTGGCAGTTGGGAGGTGCTCCCTGCAACCATAGATCTCCTGGGCTAACCCAGAGCTCAATTATTTCAGAGTCCAGTCCCCACTGCAACCATCTATGTTGCTGAAGGCAAGGGTGTATTAGGGCCACAGGTTACAGGGGTAGCAGGGATAAGCAGAGGGCCTGGCTACTGCCCAGAGTGGCCGAGTCCATACAGGGTGGAAGTCAGTCTCACTGGCTATCCACCTAGTTAGTCCTTTCTGACTGCCAGCCTTTCCTCCAACCAGGAGGTGAATATCAACATCACACATTTACGAACCACTGACTAGTCTAGGCTGGTCCTGGAAGCCGCAGGTAACTACCCGTGTCTGCCTCTCCAGGGAATGGGTTATAAGTGCAGGTGCCACACAGCTAACGTTGTGTGGGTGCTGGGGACTGAACTCAGTTCCTTATCCTTGCTTAAGAAGCATTTTTCCAAAAGTACCATCTCTTCAACCCCTGTTAATTTTTTGTTTTAAAACATGGACACACACACACACTAAACAAATAAATAGATGTTGCTTATTTCGATATATTGTTTTGTTTGAAATAATATGAGGAAAATAGATCTTTCTACAGTCATGTGAAGTTTTGTGTTGTGTGTGTGTCTGGTCTTCTCAGATAACTGTGGACCTATCATTTTGACACTGCAGAGTGATGAGCTCTGGTGTCTTGAAGGTCACTAGCATGTGAAACCTGAGGACACAATGGAGCACGTCGTATAGCCATGGTGATCCGTCCTGAACTTTGAATGGATCCTTCACCTGTTTATGACTTTGTGACATTATGTATAAGTCATTTGAAAAATAGGTACAAAGACTGTCATTGAGACATCACCACGGTGAACCAAAGATTATCCCTGGCCATAGATGTACCACTTTCATAAACAACACGGCATGTCTTTCATTTTCAATAGAAAATCTGCCAAATCCCCATGTCTCGACCACCACTTTCCAGGTGAGGAAATATTTTAGCACGGGCTGGCAAAGCACTTGTTTCAGAAACATGAGGACCAACCTGATTCCAGTCCACCAGCACCCACATGAAAAATGGGAGTGATAATAGACATCTCTAACCCCAGCACTGGGAGGATGGAGACAGGAGAATCCAGGGGACCTCTAGCCAGCCAGCCTAGCTGAAACAGGGAGCTCCAGGTTCAATGAGGGGCCCTGTCTGCAGAAATAAGGTGGGAAGTGGAAGAGAAAGACTCTCAATGTTAACTGCTGGCCCCCATACACATACAGGCAATGAAATTGGTAGTTTGGGGCAGGGGATGCAATATAGCAAGTAGAGTGCTTGCTAGGCCCGCATGAGGCCCAGGGTTCAATCCTCAGTACTCCATAATCCAGAGGTCGTGACATATCCCAGAACTCAGTAGGCAGAAACAGGAGGCAAAGTCTTCTCATGCACATAGCAAGTCCCAGGCCACCCTGTGGTACATAAGACTCTGCTGGAGATCAAATAAATAGGAGCAGCATTGGTTACACTTTCAGCTCATGCCATCCGTCTTCTTTCCCACCACGAACTTGTGGCAGTGAGGACTATGCTGGTGGGTGCCTCTGTCCAGAGCTTCTGCCTGGACGTGGCCCTTGTCCCAGCAGCTCACCCTATGTGTGCACCGTTACCAAGAGTGTCAGCACAGAGGACAGGGCAAAGGTCATCTTGGCATTATTCTGAATGCAGTTTATTAGCAAGGATCTTTCTGGAGATTTGAGGTCCCTCAACGTCTGTGCTTGCCACATTTTGAGAAGTGCCGATCATAAGTGAAGATTACCAAAAAAAAAAAAAAAAAAGAAAGAAAGAAAGAAAGCTCACTGATTCCACTAAGAACCTTTCAGAACTTGAGGGACAATGAACTGACTCAGAGTCAGGCTGTGGGGGCAGCGGATTCCTACACCGCAGGGGCAGCAAGTGTGTGATAACCTCTCAGGGCCTGACCAGAAAAGAGCTGGACACTGACTTACACAAGACTAAACAGTTCCTGAGGTGCCAGCCACATCCAGACAGATGAGGGCTTGGGGTCAAACGATGCTTTGCCCTGTTTTCTAAGGAGTCAGCTGGACACTCACCCACCACCTTCCATGTCTTTGAATCCTCAGTGCAGAGTAGGAAAAAAAATCACACAACTGCAACTCTGGAAACTCAGATTTATACTAATTCTTCCCCACACCACAATTCAATTAAAAAAGAAAAAGGAAAGAGAAAACCCACTGGGAATATAACTTCTAGTCTTGCAGAAAACACACCAGTTTAATAATAATGAAAAATCCTAGAAAGTAAGAAAACCATCACACTTGTATAATGTGTCAGTGTGCCAGCGTCCACATTTCAGACCACAAGTACATTTTTTTTTTTAAACATAAAGACAAGAAAAGAGAACCCTGGCTGGAGTCATAGCACATCTTTAGAATTCAATTCCTGCCTTGGCAGTTTCCTCAGGTTTTGGTGAACTCAGGGTTTTGAAAGCTTTTTGGCTTCAATTCTGGCAAAAGCAGAGCTAGGCAGAAAATGTACAATATTGCTAGGCTTTCAGATCTGTGCCAAAGGCAGCGACTCTGCTCATTTGTTTTGGAGGTTGTGCATATGATTATGAGTGTCTTTTCTGAGCTTTCTTTCTTTCTTTCTTTCTTTCCTTCTTTCTTTCCTTCTTTCCTTCCTTCCTTCCTTCCTTCCTTCCTTCCTTCCTTCCTTCTTTCTTTCTTTCTTTCTTTCTTTCTTTCTTTCTTTCTTTCTTTCTTTCTTTCTTTCAACAGAAAGGAGTAGGCTCTAAAACCAGGAAGCAAATGCATTGTTGACATGTACTGACATTTTGAAAGATGTTGATATTGTGTAACTGGTCTATCCAGAGAATCCTTGCAAATTACTCACAAGATATTTTAAATCCTGTTTGTGTAGTTGTTGGTCAGATCGTCACTGTGTAATAAGCCACCCTGGAGACTCCAGAATCACAGCATAATGTTTATTGGAGCTTTCACTGGAATGAACGCTTAGACTGGGGATTGTCTCAGCTTTATCTTAACTAGTAATTATAATGTGTTTACCATGTGGGTTTATGTCACTGGTGCACAGCAAATTGTGTGTGTGGTGGCTCCACCACATCCATCCATACGGTGGTTGTTTTGTAAATGTGCTAAATCTAATTAGAATAGAGATAGCCCTCAAATAAAAGTAAACCCAGCCCCTAGCATAAGGTTCCACCCATTGGGCTACTCACTGCCTGGATCACTGTCCTTTGCCCCAGAAGGGAGATGGAGATGGCTCAGACTTGAAGATCAGGCAGTCCTTTCAGATCAAAGTTGCTGATGAGAGGCATCCACACACTTGTTGTCACAGGAGCTGCCCCGGGAGAGTGGCATTCCATGTGATCGTCCTTCAGCACCAGCCAGGGGTGTGTGGGCATGAGGGACCAAGCAAGGACACACCATATGTCCTCAGGGCTCCATGGCTTTCTGAGAAGCTAGTTCTATGTCACACATTTAGGGATACTGGTCCAACCTCATAGTTTTGTTTCATAATGGGAGACCCAGTGAGGGGAGATGAAATTTTTAAGCAAGAGAGACCAAGGGAACCTGGTGGCCTAGGCCAACTGAATGGCTTTGCAACCAGACAGATCTGAATTCCTATCTTTGTGTTGTCACTCATGGTCGGGTGATATTTGTAAAATGACTCTCTGAGTTTCCCTTTCCTTTGCTGTAAAGTGAGGGCTCTTCAGAGGCTGACCTCAAAGAGCTGCCTCTAGGGGAGATGACATCTTAGGTCTAGCATGTGCTCAGAACTCAATGGGGACTGGTCTAGTTCTTGCCTCTGGAACCAATCCTGTGTGGATCTGTGTTCCTTGTCTTGGCACCGTGTAGCTGGGGCGGGGGGGGGGGGGGGTGCTCATATGCTCGTGGTCCTTTGGGCTTTCTAGATTCTTCATTGTAGAACATTTCAAGGAAGTCCCGAAGCATAATGCAACCCTTGAGCCTCGTCTCAGTGTTCAGCCATGTATCCTGCCCACTTCTCTCCCATATGTTACCCCCTCAAGGTAATAAAACTAACCTGGGACCTTGTCGCTCACCCACAAGATTCCAGCATGCATCTCTAAGAGATGAGGACTTGCAGAAGATATGAGCAATGTCATTACTACACCTAAAATAAACACAATGCACTACTAACTATTCAGATATGCCACAAAAAAATCACAGGCAGCAATACAAGTAAAAATAAATTATTTAAATTACAACAAATTAAAAATGCTGTACACCAACGAACACTGTCAACAGAATAAAAAGACAACCTTCTGAAAGGCACTGAAAATGAACCCCAACCATGTAGTAGGCACAGGGTTGATACCCAGGATTATAAAGTATATCTACAGTTCAAGAGCAACCAGGAAAACTGATTTAAAACATGGATGAAGGGCTTGATGAGACATTTCTCCCCAAATGAGGTGTGGATAGCCACTAAACACATCATACAGAGACCCAGCATTGCTAGCCATGCATCATGAATTGTAAACCATAACCACAATGAATCATGATTTCCCATCCACTAGGATGGTCATCAACCAGAAGAGGAGTGGGGACCTGGGTGCTGTCAGTGGGACAGCATCCAGGGTGGTGGCTGAGAGCAAAGCATGCTGGCACCTAGGAAAATAAAGAGTAGAATCATGATTGCTAGTTCTCTTTTGAGGGATAGACCCCCAAACCACAGGAAGCAGGATCTTGAAGCAGTATCTATGCACTGAGATTCATAACAGCTACTGGATAGAGGATGACATCAACTGTTACTCTAAAAGTTACTCAGCTCTGAAACAGATGAGAGTCAGCAGGGCTGAAAACCAAGAAGGACCCCAAATGTGTTACAGCAAACAAGATAAACCAGTTACAGAAGCACACATGCTGTGTGATTCTACCCAAATAAAACCTCCAGAGTAGTCAAGTTCATAGAGACAGAAAGCAAAATGGCGGCTGCCAGGAGCTGGATCATGGAGAATGGTGACTTAGTGGGACAGGGTTCAGTATGGAATAGTCAAAGTTTTGGAGATTAACCATGATGGCTGCAGAACAATGGGGGTGTCCTTTATAGCCCTGACCTGAGTGTTTCAGAATGGCCGAGGGCTGGAGAGATGCCTTGTTGGGTATCAACTCAGGCCTGACAACCTGAGTTCAGATTCTTGGATCCCTCATCTAAGCCAGACACAGTGTCTGTGGGGAGATGGGGAGTGGATACAGGAGAATCTCCCAAAGCTTTCAGGCCAGCTACTCTGGCTTACCAGTGGCATGCCTGTCTCAAACAGGGTGGAACTAGGAGGACTGATACAAGTCATGGTACCCACGTGCCAATCCCCACACATGAACAATCTCTCTCTCTCTCTCTCTCTCTCTCTCTCACACACACACACACACACACACACACACACACACACACACACAGTGTGGTGATGCAGGTCTGAATTCCAGCATTTAGGAGTTGGAGGCGGGAGGATCAGGAGGTCAAAGGGGCATCTCTGGTTACAAAAAGAATCCATCTGAGGCCAACCTGAGCTACATAAGCACCTGTCTCAAAAAAAAAATGTTGATATGGTGCAGAGAGAAATATAGCAACGGGATGTGCCACAGTGCATGTATGGAAGTCAGACAACTTGGAGTCTGTCCTTTCCCTCCACCATGTGAGTCAGCTCCATGTCCATGGTCACAGTGGGAGTGGAGGTCCTACTTGGTCTGTGATCATTTCATCATCAATACTTAGTAGCAAGAGAGAAACATTGGAAAAGGTTCCAAGGGTCTGTCCATTCTTGAATAGTTTGAAGTCTGTTCCCTCCATCCTGAGTGCCACATGTTTTCTGTGTACTACCCACAGGATATTTTTTGAAAATGAAGATATTTTAGCACTTTTGTGCTAAATGTTAATGTCAATGATTTTTTTAAGCTAAAAATTACTGTATGCCTCACAGGATTGTTTCTGACCCAGGTCTTCCCATGGGTCCCAGGTGAACTCTCCAGTGACAAAATTAAGACAAAGCCATGTCTAAATTTATGGAGAGGCAGTATAAGACAGTAGAAGTCAGAGGTCATAGGCAAACACAATGCCCATCAACTCTCCTCCACTCTGGTCCTGAAGATGCTATTTCCATGCTTCTGATTAACTAGAAACAGAGAAAATGGACTTGTTTCTAAGCACAGGAGGATAGGTAGCCGTAACACACAGAGACCCTTGGGGGTCCATGTGGGGCCATTCTGGCCATTGAGGAGAGAGCAGCACATCTATGTGTAGCACAGTGTGCTTGTGGAGTGACCTCCACCCTCTTGGCATGTGTAGATGCATCTGGGCATGAACCGCTGCCAAGTGCTGAGGGGGCCATGGAAAGGCATGGCTCACCTTCACAAGTTCGGTTTCAGTCAGACGCCAGTGTATGGAAGAATGACTCATCTCTGTCTCTGTCTCTCTCTCTCTTTCTCTCTCCTTCTCACTGTGTGTGTGTGTGTGTGTGTGTGTGTGTGTGTGTGTGTGTGTGTGTGCGATGTACCTCAGGGCTGCTCATGGAGTCATGAACCATTCTTGAGTGAACACCTGGATGTATATAGTCCTTTGTATTGCTGTGTATCTGACAGGGGACAGAATGGAGATTTAACTTGATAATTTTTACTTACTCAGTTTTGTGTATTTTGGTGATAGTTAGTCACAAAATCCAAAGTACCTGACATTTATATCTTATAAAATTGCAACCTGTGCTTTAAGAGGGAAACCCAACAGATGTCTAATAGAAGACCCCTCCTAAAGCCCTCTGTCCCTTAAGCCTCCTGCCATGGGCTTTCAGAAGCACGACTAGAGACCTGGAAAAGATGGACTGAAATGCAGAGTGGGCTGCTCAACTCTTTCCTGTAGCCTTGCACTAATTACCAAAAGTTTTGACTCGCCCTAAGGTATCAGTAAAGTGATCTTAGAAATACACATATTTTAGTTTGAGGTAAAGAGAAAATGGAATTTAGGAGGGAGACTGCCATAGTCAGGGTCACTGATCAACCAATGTGTTCAGCCCTGAGTGGATGGCCATCTGCTCTGAGAGCCCTATCCATTGGTGTAAGCAGCGAGGGCTTCAGTCTTTCCTGTATTTCCCCCATGGATGTTTTTCTGGCTCTGCCATCCATGCTGAGATGTCACTGGTGGAATGTATTAAACCCATTTTCTCTAGACGAACATGAGAAAGAGAGAGTTTGGAATTATTAAAAGAAAGTTGCTTGCAAATCAGTCCTGGCACTTACATGGGAAGGTGTATAATACAGAGCAAACGATATTTCACTTGGAAGTCAGGAGACCTGTGGTGCTGAGTGTCCTGCTGTTGGCTAGAAGACAGCAATCTCAAGACAGGAGCATGATGTCAGAAGAGCCCTTTTCACCCATCCCAGGCAACAAGAAGCTCAATGACTCTCAGGTTGTTAAAGATTCTTCAGTGTTATTATGAGGCATCTGATTATTTCTCAGCATCTGTATTCACTTTGCTTCATGTTCTTTAACCCATGGCTCAATACTGGCTGCTTTCTCTAAGTTGGATCATCTGTGACAAGAAGGTCAAGCATGCAGAAGGATGCAGTGGGAGGCAGATGTGGAGGATACAGTGGGTAGATGTGGAGGATGCAGTGGGAGGTGGATGTGGAGGATGCTCTGGGAGGTGGAAGTGGAGGATGCTGTGGGAGGTGGATGTGGAGGATGGAGTGGGAGGTGGATGTGGAGGATGCAGTGGGAGGTGGAT
>CAJQZJ010033015.1:7560539-7570774 GCA_907164525.1 Lophiomys imhausi | reverse complement strand
GTGTGTGTGTGTGTGTGTGTGTGTGTGTGTGTGTGTGTGTGTGTGTGGTGGGGGAGAACTTGTAGTTCTCTTGAGAGTCATGTGGGAAATGCAGAATGAGGCAGGGATGTATAGGTGTAGCACGAAGGCAGGCAAGTTGTTAGGATTTGCAGAAAGGGTGAGGTGCAAAGTTTGTAAAAACAGGTTTGTGGGTGAGGCCTGTTGAGGGTCACAGAGGTGTGTACTGGGGAGAGTCTGTGGCAATGTGTTGGACAGAAAGTCACAGAAATGTGCTCACTGAAGCAGTAGATTTGTGGTTCATTTGCATACTTTTTTGTTTTTAACAACAGGGTCTTCTCATTATTTAACTCTGGTTGACTGAAACTCACTATTTAGACCTGGCTAGCTCTGAGCCCACAGAGATCTGCCTGCCTCTGCTTCCCACATGCTGCAGGTAAAGCCGGCTCTATTTGCACATGTTCAAAGGATATTATTTCGTATCTAAGGTGATCAGTAAGCACATCTCAACATTGACTCCTGTCAACATAGCTCCTTTGTTGCTTAAACAGATTTGTGAGGCGACCTGGGTGTAGTCCTGAAGCTGAGATTGCACGCCCCATCGATATAACAGCTCTAATCTCCAGGCCCCGGAATGTGATTCTTTGGAGACAAGCTCACTACACTGTAATAAGGCATCAGTCACACAGAGTCGGTGGGGCTCATCTTCTCTGATAGTGCCTATACAAAGTCTTAGAAAGAAACACAAAGAAGAAAGGTGTATCAAGAGACACAGGGAGAGGATGATCACCTACACCTCAAGGTGAGAGGCCTGGGGCCATTTTTCCCTCATAGATCTCAGACAAGCCAGCCTTGAAGACTCCATCTTGGTCTTTTTCCAAGGAACTAAGAAAATGCACTCCTGACATTTGAGCCATTGGGTGGGCAGAGTCCCAGAAATACTTGCAGATGAGAAGCCTGTACCCTACAGCAGATATTGGGATGGGGAGAAAGAAGTCCGATGATAGGAAGGAGGGAGGTTTCTTCTGTGATGGAGACGGCTCCCACAGGACAAGTGGCTTCTCTCCTCCAGCCTCTCCCACCTTCTTTCACCATAACTTGTCTTCTGGGCTGGGACACCTGAGCTTCACCCTCCTCAAGGGGGAGTCCCAGACCCTTCAGCCAGAACTCCTCCAGGGTGACATGAGGGTCTCCTTGGTTCCAATGAGGAGGTAAGTGGCCCTGCCCAGCAAGGACCCTGTCCTTCTCTGGATTCCAAGGGAGATCTCACTAGTTTGGTACTCATGTCTTAAAAAGAGTTTGACAACTGCCTCAGGACACATTACCTTTTTAGACTATGAGAACTCTCTACTGGAGAAAATCTTCATTTAAGATTTAAGAGGAAATTTAGTTTAAAGGAAAAAAAAAACAATGTTGGATAAAAACTGGTCTCTGGTGAGTGGCAGAGACTTGCAGGGCCCAGAAAAAAGAATGTAGGTGAGGGGGAGAACCAGGCAGGGGTGGCCTGGGGACAAAGACAGGTCTCTAAGGCTTCTTCTCTCCACCCCCACCTTCCTTCAGGACCTCCGGCAAGATAGGGACATGTATGGCCTCTATGTCTGGCCTCACATTGCACCCCTATGACCTCACACTGTCTCACTTTTTTGATCTCCTATAAGGCCACTTATGTTTCTGATCTCCCATTGGCCCACTCATGCTTCTAACTTCACATAGGTTCATTCATGCTTCTGACCTCATGTGGTCACTCCCATTTCTGATGCCTTATTGGTCCATTAAAGCTTCTGACCTTGCATTGGCCCACTCATGTTTCTGATCTCCCATTGATACACTTGCATCTCTAACCTCACATGGACCCACTTACATTTCTTATTTCCGTGGTGGGCTATTCACAGTTATAAACTCCAGCTGGTCCATTCACACTTCTGACTCCCTATTGGCCCATTTGCATTTTGGCCTCCTATTGGCCTATTCTTATTTCTCACTTCTGACTGGCCTAGTTTCTCCATGAAGGATCTTTATCTCCCACTGCCTCCTGTCATATAGCAGATGGTCTTGAGGTGTATACATCCCCAAATCTACCTCATCACTACAAATATCCATTCTTCAATTGGCCAGTCTGTCCAAAAGGAAAACAATCTGATTCTTCAAGCAGAAAATTCACTGGGATGATGTCGATACCCAATCCCTGTGGCTGTCATCAAAGAACCAGAGCCAGGAGACAGATGTTGATCCCATATGTCCATGTGTGGTATTCTGGAGAGAGGTCAGGGACAGAGGAGACCATGCTGGAACCTGTGGGTGGATTGTCACCTGCTTTGTTGGCTCACCATGGGAAGTATAGAGCAGATTTCTAGGCAGAATGAAGAGCTGGCCCTCTCTACCTTTACCCAAGAATTAGAGCTGCAGCCATCTTCTGCTTCCTCATGCCATGCTATCCCATGCCCCACCATGCTTGAGAGGAAAGCTGACCAGGGGCAGGGACCATACAGAGTTTCTCCCCATTCTTATCAACTATTATAGGTCTACTGAGGTTTGAACATGGATAAGCATAGATAATTACATTTTAAAGTATCTTTTTGACCTGAATGTCCCATAATCAAATGACCATAAAGAAGGGCTCATTCTGAATCTCCTTTAACCCTTCAAGGGTCACCTTCCTGGTGCAGAGAGGGGATCAAGATCTGGTCTGCACCAAATATGCAACTCCCACCAGGAGTGAATCAAATCTTTCTGCCCCTCCATGTCAGGCAGACATGGGGTGTAATGGGAAGTAGGGACAGTATTTTCTGCCTCCTGTGCCCACCTCAAGGATATCCCAAGCCCACATCTTCCTCAGGCAAACAGCTCAATTAGATGCTTAATTTCACAAGTTTAAAATGCTCTTTCTGGAGTAGTGTCTGAACTTACCATGGGGACATCATATTGCAAAGAGAAGGAGGCATGACGGCAAATCCATCTCCACAGGCCTTTCATGCTCTTTCCCACATGGACACACATGGCTTTTGATTCTCTGGTCAAATACTGATCCAACCTCACATCTATACTAATCATGCAATGGTAATCTGAAAGTGGCTGTTGGGAGAACTTGGAAGAAGAGCATTGTACTCACCTACAAAGCAGACCTGGCTTCATCAGTGTGGTGTCCCTGTGACACTGTTAGAATCTCATATCAACAATAACTATCTGCAGGGAGCTCAGGTGGCAGACTCAGGAGTGAAGGGCAAACTGATGGCATTTTCTTCAGGCTTGTGGTGTCTGCCCCACACATAGCCTCCTGCATTGATTTCAAGATAGCCACCGTTCCCTGCTACTCTGTCTTATACCCCTGAGTGTTCTGAGTATGCAGGGAAGCATGACTTCTTTGTCATCCATTTGAAGGGAGAGACAAGGTGGAAAGGGTAGGACACCACATTACAGGATGTCCTTTCACCATGTGGTACATTTGTGTAGCTAGTCCTTTGGGTTATTCTGCCAGTAACTCCATTGATCCACTCATGTGCTTCAGTTAGGGCATCCAACGTGGCTGTCAGGAGGCTCCTGTTTTGATACGTTCCAATAGGACAGAAGATAGCCATGAGTTTCAGCTCTGAGTGACATCCTCTCCATTGCTCCTGAAGATGCTCATGGAGGTAATAAAAGGAATCTAAAAGTAGATGTATCTCCCAGGAACTTGTAGGATAACTTTGTCTCTTGCAGTTTGGGGATGTAAGAGGTGCTATTAGAGGGGGCAAGGTAGTAAGAGCTTCATGAACTGACCTGCTACTAGTGATGGGCATTTCATAGGCAGTGAGGTGGGTGCTTTTGACTTGTCCCAGTGATTGTTGCAGGAACAGGTGTTCAGGGGACAGTAATTCATATAGGACCACCTCATAAGAGATGCGCAGGGGACAGTAGTTCATGTAGGATCAACTAGGAACAGATGCCCCAGGGACAGTAATTCACATAGGACAACTATTCTATCCTGGAGTTCACTGACACCAGCCTGTCATCTTTGTCTTTAGTAGTTACTAGACTCTGGGTCTATTCATAACTTCAAAAGCTTTTGTATGTTCAGCACACTCCAGGAACTAGAGATAGACATTTAATGTTTCTACATGAAGGAAAGCAAATACCTTTGTCCTAGTAGTTGTGATGTGAGCCTGGGGGCCAAGCTGACCACTCTGCAAGACAAAGCTAGAGCTCATCAAGTCAGCCGGCCTGGGTCCCTGCTGAAAATTGACATGGAGAATATCTGGAGCAAGCAACTAAGCGGTCATCTAGAACAACAGTCTGGAGCTGGCTGGGAAACCTGGGTCTTATGCTTAGAAACTTGCTTTGGTTAAGTGACTTAAAAAAAAAGGAGTCTGACAGTAACAATTAGTGGCCATTCTCATGTTAGCCTCTTCTAGTTTTTGTCCCAGATTGATGGCACCAGCTCTTTGGTTCTTTTGGGGACTACAGGGTCACAGTGAAACCAGCCCAGAGAAACCCTGGTACCCATCAAGTACACGATTAGCTTCTCAGCAGGTGAGGTCGATCAATGGGGTGCGCTAAGAACTGCTAAGAAGCCTGGGTTTCATAGAAGAAAGTTCTTAGGAAGGTCATAGGTCAGGCAACTGAGGCTGACTGCTGCTGTGTATGACAATGGCACTGTGGGCTCTGGAGAAAGATGATGGGGGTGTCATCTTTCCTTACTCAGCCTCTGCAGATGCTCCCCCTTTGGGAGGAGGAGAGGGAGGACTCTGTTCCAGAGGTTGATGGCATGACTGTAGTGACATCCTAGATGCCTCCACAGTCTGGCTCACCTTTCCTGAGGATTTTCTGGGTACAGGCCCTGCAACTGACTCCACTATTTAATTGCTGATTCCTCCCAACCACACCGGGCAAAGTGCCATTTCTAGCCCCGTGCTACAGGTGATACTAAGCAGCTCAGGAGTCTATGGGACCCGTTGATCACCATGGAGCTTGGGCACAGGGAAAGGGAGATTCCTGGCTGACTGCATCAGTTCTCATGCAGTCCATACACATTTAAGCTCTTTTTGTCCACTTAGATTAGAAAGCTTTCCCACAGAGTCTCCACATAGATATAGGGATTGGTGTTTCTGTGCACTGTATCACTGTAGAGTGGGTCTACTGGGTGTGTTGTTAAGTCTGTTTCTTTCCACTTAAATAGTGATGTGTAGACCAGAAATCTCTTTGCATCTCAGTGCAGGACTTGGGAGCAGGATGCAGGCGTGCGTCATTCCAACACACTTTAGCAATGGATCTCTGACATCAACCCCACCATCCTTAGCCTCTGGAGATGAGAATTTTCCCATGGCCTTACTGTAGCCTGAAGAAAAACTACAGGATTATAACTCAGTGAGCTAAAAGCAGATAAAAGCTGTCTGCTTGTGAGCACTTCTCTTCTACTGGCTATTCTCAGGACAAGCCCAGAAGTGAGCCTGGACTCTCAAGTATAGTTATTAAATCCCATCACTCCAAGCTATTCTCTCTTGAAGGGATCTTGGCTCTGACACATCTGGAAGGAGAGGATCAAGAGAGGAGCCTTTCATAAGAAATGCTTTGGCTTTCTAGCCTTACGGCAAAGTTCTAGAAAACAGAGAGCTATCACAAATACCAAAGAAGATGATGATAGGCCCACTAGAGTACTCTCTGATGAGCTTTGGCTCTCCTGGGAAGGTGCCCTCAAGTAGCTTGGCAGAGATCAGCACAGCCAGACATGACCCTGAGGCAAAGACATTATCCCAGACTGCTGGTCTCCCAAGAGCAGCCTGGCAGAAGATCCTTGAGGCAGCACGTGCTTTTAACAGGAAGCAGAACAGACTCCAATGAATTCATGTGTAATATTCCCTGGGGCTTGCAGATTAAATGCACACTTTAATAATTATCTAATTACTTCTGCTGTGATTTACCTTTGAATCCACACCAAGCAAACATATAGCAATTATCACACTTTCATTAATTCACACTCCTGGAAGACTAGCTGTCATTATTTTCCTCTTGCTCACATTTGCTTGTAAAACAGGGCCAGAGATAAAAATCGTTTTTATTTCACGATAAACATGTATTTAGCACCTAATGATGCAGTCTCCTTTACATGGAGTTTTAATGTGTTGGCTGTTGTTAAAGTTGTAGCAATGCTGCCTGCTTCAGAGTTGAGGACAGTAGAGGAAATAGTGATGGAAACACACACACACACACACACACACACACACACACACACACGCACACACGCACACGCACACAGAGAGAGACACAGAGAGAGACAGAGATATAAATAGCGAGATACAGAGAGACACACAGAGATGGAGAGACAGAAAGAGATACACACAGAGACAGAAAGACACATAGAGAGATAGACAGACAGAGAGAGACAAATGGACCCAGAGAAAGACAGAGAGACAGAGAGAGAGACACACACACAGAGAACAGCCAGTAACCCTGAAATGCCACACCACACTTCTCTTTCATGCACTCTGTCACCATCTAAAATGTTTCTGACGGATGTCACCATGCCTATATGACATCATCATGTTTAAAGTGACTTGAGTGTGTCCACATTGGACACTGTGCTTTGTGTCTCCGTGCCTACTGTGACCGTCGTCGTGTCTACAGTGGGTGTCATTATACCTATAGAGGTATTATATTTAAAGGAGATAACCACATCTGCAGCTGATGGCAGTGAGTCTAAAGTGGCCGTTTTCATGCTCACAGGGGCCTCCACAGCTCCCTAATTGTATGAATTCAGGCAAGCTACTCCCTTAAATCCAGTTTCTTCATCATTACTGGAGAGCAACAGCAGTAATTCAGGCAAGCTACTCCCTTAAGTTCAGTTTCTCAATCAGTACTGAGAGTGACAGAAGTATCTCCTTGAAAGAGTTGGGACAATAGAAGGAGGCACTATGGTTCTTCCCAAGCCCCACTGTGAACCACAAGGTGCCTGGCTTTTACATGAATGCTGGGGTCTGAGTTCAGGGCCTCATGTCTGCATAGCAAGCATTCTTAACTACCTCCCTAGCCCTTAGAGAATGTCTTAAAAATAAAATTACAGATATTTAGAGACATTTAGTGTGATGTTTTGATAGACCTTGGACTGCTTTGTTCTTTCTTCTCAGATCCCCTGAGATGAGAGGTCAGGTTGATTATGTGATTGTTTTTAAGAAGAAAGACTTTTTAATTTTTTTTTAAATTGTGTGTATGTGGGTTTGTCCACATGACAGCAGGTATCTTCAGAGGCCAGAAGAGGTGGTCAGATTCCCCAAACCTGGAGTTATAGTCTGTTGTGAGCTGCTCAATGTGGGAGCTGGGATGAGAACTCAGGTCCTTCTGGAGCTTGTTGTCTGCTCTTAACCTCTGAGCTGCCTCCTCTGCACCCAGGCTTTTATTTTTCTTTTAAATTTATTGTATAAATTACTATAGTGATGGTGATGATGATGAAGGGGGCAGTGGCAATGGTTTTCTCTGTGTGTGTGTGTATGTGTGAATGTGCATGTGAATCTGTGTATGTGTGTATGAGCATGTGTGTGTGTGAACATGATGTGTATGGTCACATGATCCTGGGCTAAGTTTTGATGAAGCAGATTTGCTGGGGAACTTTTCAAAAGATGTACATGGGTGAAGACAGGAAAGTAAGAGAGGACTGGGGCCCTGGAGTACCCGGGGCACCGAATGGCTCCAATAGGCAGACCCTTCACCAAGAGACTGGAGATGCCATAGCAACGACCTCACTGCCCAGTCTTGAGCTCTACTGCTTGTCAGCAGGCCTTCGGGAGCTGGGGTTTCTCATCCTGTTGAGCTATGGGCCAGCTCTGTCCTGTTGGGGCAGACAAGCAAGCAGACTCTGCTTGGAAGCTGCCTCAGGTGCTGTGCATCAAGAACTCCATCTTGGCACACTTGAATGCCGAGTCCAAAGAAATGCTCAATTCCCAGGCTATTCTGGTGCCCTTGGCAAGCTGGGTTTCACGTGTGCTGTACTGTGGGTCCTAATTCTACAGAGACACCACAAGGCCACTCCCTGAATCAGCAATAGAGCAAGCTCATCATCTGACTCACTGGGAAAAATGATGACACACAGCTAAACACTTCCATGGTGAAGCAAAGCTGACTGCTCCTGACACTGAATCCCAGGGATGAGCCCCAGCTTGCTCAGCTCCCAGCTGCTGGGAGGGCAACAGGCAAGTCAGGTGCAGCGATCTGCTCTGTGTGATGGTCAGCACTGTGAACAGAATATGACCTGCTCTTTTCAGGTTCCAACTCTACACCCAACCAAGACACATAAGTCCCAGCTGTGGTGGTTTCAGGGCTGAGGAAGACAGCTCTTGGTAGATGGCACTAGTTGAGAGAAGTCACACTGTCACAGCGTGGTCTAATCCAATACCTGTCTTTAGAGAAGGTCGGGGTGGGATTTGGATGTGGAGACCACGCTAGAGTACATAGGGTATAATAGTTGCCCCATCACCACCACTGACACCAACTTCCCTGTCCCCACGTTGGGAAGGCCCAGCCCTTCTTTGAGCCTGCCTATTCTGAGAATCCCAACCATGGACATCCATATGCATCCCATACATTTGCTAATTCTACTTTTACAGTACTTTCCATTAACATCATCAGAACACAAGAAGAAGTTTGCACCTCGGTCAGAAGGGTGCCCATCAGCAAGCCTCCTCCACCCTGGAAGTCCTCCATACCCACAATACAGAATGGGTCTGTGGCCAGATCTGTTTTAGAGAATAGACTCACAAAATAATTGAGGCCCATGCCGGAGGCATTTTAATGTAGAGCATGGCTTGTTGTTGTTCTGTATTGTTTTTGTTTTTTGACACAGGTGTCATGTAAGCCAGGCTGGCCTTGAATGAGCTACGCAGCTGAACCTGGCCCTGAACTCCTGTGCCTCCTGCCTCTACCTCCCAAGAAAGAGCATGTACATTTTTGATGCAATGCCAATGTCTCTGCTTAGTGGTCTGGCTTCTGGCAGTTTACCAAGCCTCCTTCTTGTCTCAACAACATTTGACTCTCAATACATCTCCCAAGCTTTCTTAAAGTGAGGCAGCTGAGTAGAACCACATCTGAAGACCCGACCATGGAATCCTAGGGTGTAATCAACACCTCCCAACCCCAGGATTTACATTGCTGGAAAACACAGGTACTTCTATATTTTTAAAAGCAACTTGCTTTTACCTAGCTTTTCTAAGATCATTCAGTTTTCATAAAAAATAATTCATTTTTTGCACTCATGTTTTAATGGCTCATAACACTTAAACCATGATAGCAATCCCTGATCTGTGCATCATGTACTCTTGGACGGATGGATTGAAGAAGCATATCTGGCAGGCTGGGGATAGGGAGGCAGTTAGGGGCTCCCACCAGCCAAGGAAAACAGGATCACTGCTGTTTTCTTGGTGTCGGTGAACTGTCCTTGAGCAGGGTTGTCCCTCCATCCTCCCCATTCCTCCCCTCTTAGTCCTTCACTGAACTTCAACATTACATGAGCTGATTTGATGCCAAATGCAAATTGTGCCACTCGGGCATCCTGCCTGTGCCCAGCAGTTCTGTCAAGGGCCGTGCCGCGTAAGAGGGGTGGGGGAGAAGAACGTTTGTCCTAGTAGGAGTTATTTGATTGGGTCACAAATGACCAATGACTAGCAGAAGAGAAGGAGCACTCAGAACCTTAGAACTCGAAGCCCACATGAGGACCGGAGACTTTGGGAACTCGAGCAGCTGAACCCTCCAGGTGTCCACCCTGAACTCACAGGGCCCTGACCTTGGAACCGTCTTTAACTGTCAAGGTTAGTGACTCTATGTACTCCCCACATGAAGGTGCCCCATTACTTCTTTCTAAAGCTTCTTCTTCATCCACAAGACAAACCCTGCACCCCACAACCTTCAGATCACCACATCTCCTCCTTTGCTTTGGGTTGTGGGCCAGCGCAGGTGTTTCTTCTTGCTATACATTTAATGAAAACACAAATGCTTCCGGAAGCTGGGGAATGAGACTCACAAGGCTCATCCCTCCCTGAGCATCTATAGGCCTTTAATGGTTGCTAGGGAGGTGGGGAGAGAGACATTTACTTTAGTAGTATAGTGACAGGTAAGTAGGTTCCAGTAAATAACACCTCACCCATGCTCCTGTAAGCAACCCTAACTCAATGGGTCTTTTCCCGCCCTCTGTCTCTTTTTTCTGTCTCTTTCTTTGTCTCTGTCTCTCTCTGTCACACACACACACACACACACACACACACACACACACACACACACAC
>CAJQZJ010033015.1:7514696-7560529 GCA_907164525.1 Lophiomys imhausi | reverse complement strand
ACACACACACACACACACACACACACACACACACACACACACACACAAACACGTGCACACCCACGCAACATGAAAGTAGAAGGGGGACCAGTTGGGAGGCTGAAGGAGATCATTGGAGGGGAAGAGTAACAAAAGAGGGTGGTGGGAGTGAATATAATAAAAATATAGTATTTACACATATACAAATGCCACAATGAGACCCATTATTGTGCATAGTTAATATATGCTAATAGAGACCTTGATAATAAAAATAGATAAATGTCCCTCACTTTGTGTAAGTTAACAGTAACTTTCACATATGACTGGAAACAACCTACTGAGCTTGGATGAAATCATGCTGTGGGTGACTTGGTGAAAATGGAATAACTCAGAGACGACCACAAGAGTCAGGAAATGGCATGCAGTTCAGAAATTTAGATTTTGCATTTTGGATCTTTTTTCCTAAAAACAAGATTTGTGTATTGTCCCCTGATTTCTATTTTGTAGCCATAACTTTATTGGTCCCAACTCAACTCAGGAAATGTTGCATCTTAATTCCTATATCCTCCTTCCTGACACAGGAGATAGCCGCACGCACAGCTTTGCCACATTCTTGCGCATGCGTCCCGGAAGGAAGGCGTGCCTTGCACATGCGTCCTGGGCAGGAATGAGTCCTTTCAGGAGCCCTTCCCACACCACAGCATCGAGGCCTCAGATGCATGCTGGAGCACCGTGGGACTCGCTAGCCATCATCATAACAACGGGCCGGACGGATGCCTCCAGAATGAGCACAGGGACTTCTGGGATGGCTGCTACATGCCAGTCTCTATAAGTGACACACGCACGTTCAAAAGAATAATTCCTTTTAATCCGCACATTGATTTTTTTCAAAATATTTCTAATACCGCTCCCTCTTCTGACATTTCAAGATGGGTATGTTCCCTCAGTCGTGGAGAAGGAAAAGAGCCGCCCCCATCCTTTATCTGAGGAGGGTATTCAGGCACGTGTGATCCTAACCATGGGCAGTGTGACAACAGTGAAGTCTGCGCTGGGCGGCTCGGCGGCGGCGCGGAGCCGAGAGCAGAGCAGAAAGTGGAGTTCCAGGGTCTAATCCGACCGATGCGCTGTGTTCTTTGCAAAAGGTTGTGAGGCCCTGGCCTACCTAATAAGCATAATCTCATTACACTGCAAATAAAAGTTTCCTATTTATCTCCAGATTTCAAACGAATCTAATAAGGCTTATGATACAGTCACCCAATACCCTAATCATATTTCTGCCTATCTAAAAGCAATCAGTAATTGTGTGACGGCAGAACGTGCTGACAATACCTCTGACACAGAGAGGAGAATGAGAGCCCAGCTGTACTAATTAAATTAAATGCTGGGCTGATGGAATACATTTGCCTCAGCCGGGAGCATGGGCGCAGAATTAATAAGCATTGCGGCTCCGAGCGGGAGATGGTATCATAATGGAAGCGAGGTTTTGATGTGGAGAGCCCCATTCAGATTCAATGCACCATCATGCACGGGCGGCGACAGCTGCCTAGAGAGCTGCAGAGCCTCGAACAAATTGCACAGGAACTTTGCCGTTTGCATGGTCCTCAGCGAGGAGCATGACATGCTGCATCGGCTGGCTGTGTAGCCTGCAACCCACCCTGGCCGGCTCCAGTGGACAGGTGTAGCCTTGTGTCTTCCTTTCTCCCAGCATGCCTGTCCTCACAACATGCTGTGAGCCTCTGACCTCACTTTACTCTTCAAGACTACTCTGTGTCCACCTTCTACCTCAACTGTTAGATGACAAACATGACCCAGGGATTTCTAGGCAGACAGAGATGGGACAGTGTTTGCAAGGTGTTCCCCTACTCCATCTTTCTCTGAAAGCCAGAGTCCCAAGGAACCAGTTGTATAAGGTCACCTGTGCTGTGCTGGGGGTCACTGGAGCCCAGTGATATCTGAAACTGATGGTTTTCCATCCACTGAGGACCATCCTGTGTTGCTGAACCCAGCCTGCCCTGCCAGCACAGCCCAATCCCTTGCTCGTAAATTAGCTGCGCTATCTTGCCGGCTGCAGTGTGGAGCTGCTGTGCCAGCCGGCCAGGCAGTGTTCATTATCAAGGGGATTTTGACAGGATATTAAATTTACTAATCCTGAACCTGCCGAACTGACCCCTCTCTGAGAACAGACAATGCTGGTGTCTGCCTTGCAATGCTTTCTGTTTTCTTTCTCCCTTCTGTCTCATTTTTCCAAGGATACCACACATGTTCCTGTCCTAGCAACTCAAGCCTCCTTCAGGTGCACACGGCCACACACACTACCAGTGTCAGCTGCCAGCCCATTTCCCTGCTGTGCAGACTCCTGCCTGACTCCCTGCTTTACCCAAGTGACCAAACATGGAGCTGCCATGCACCATCCTCCGGGCAGACATGCACATAGATGGCAAAGCGTCTAGACACGCATTCAGACACCTGGGTACCACGGTGAAGTTATGGCTTTCTGGATGGGCTTGGTGCTCCAACCTTCACTCATGTAGCTCTCACACAGACATACCAACATGCTTGTCACAGGTTAACCCTTTCTCATACACTACACACAACACAAACACCACACATACATATCCATACCCACACTCACATACACAAACACATCACACACATGTGTATACACAATTCACATTCTCTCATATATAATATAAATACATCACATATATCATAATATATGTATACATTCCTACATGAATGTACACATGTATCCACAAAACATATATCATACCTTCATATGTATACCCATATACATACACTTTCATATTCACATACAGTACACACCACCCATATCACACCCAAACATGTATAGTCCTCCCATTTTCACATACATATATATATAAAATATATACATACAATACATCACACTCACAGATTTATACCCATATGCATACTTTCATACATGCATACACAACATATACCACAAACTTCACACTCATATATGTGTATATTTATACCCACTTATAATGCATGCATACATATGCATACACATATCATGATTACATGTATATAACACATGCATATTCATCTCTCTCAGTGTGCACAGAGAATCAGATCCTCATATACATACATACACACAACTCACACACATATACACACAGAGGTACATAAACACATGTCAAATGTATGTACTCACTTCCACAGCTCACAAATACACATGCTTATATACATATCAAACACACACATACACACACCACATCATGTTCTAGCACACACACTCATTTTCTAACATGTATATATCTATATGCACATATCCATACCCACATATGCACAAACATTAACAGATGCATATGCACACTTTATACCCCCACGTATTCACATGCTGTAATAGACTCACCCACACTCATGGGCACACATACTTTTTTATATGTACATATACATTTGCACAAAACATCTACACAATACACATGAGCACCCCCTACACATGTGATCACATAGCCCTGCCATCAGTTTGGTACCAGGGATAGTCTCTGGGTCACCTGTCTTCCAGCCTGAGGCCACCACTCTGCACTCATCTGTCTGTGCACATGGGGGCTTCCTTGGCTGCTGCCTCTTCATGTATTCTCATGCCCTCAACAGTCAGACATGCATACGTATCAGAAAAGCAATTGCTACTCTTTGTTTATTTCTCTATAAATAAACCCCCAGTATATCAGACCCACTGAATATTTTTAGAAAGTTCTGGATACTACAGCAGAATTCAGCATCTTGCCCATTCATAAGCTTTCTTGTGCTTCAGAAAAACAAAACCTGCCACAAATTTCCACCAACACTCTGCCAGTTTGCTCTCTAAATAATTCAACATTAAGATCCAGTCAACTCTCCTACCTCCTCGAAACACTCCTGCAAACAGTGCCAATTAAGTTGCTGAAAACAGCCGATTTCCACTGATACTGTACAGATAAAACTGACCATTAAATTGCAATTTGCCATCGCAGCCAGCGGTGGCTGCTGACAGCCTGCGGGGCTTGTAATCTCATTTAACCCCCTCCTGTCAGAGCGGCCCACCCCTTCACATAATGCCACCAAATTAGACTCGACAGGGCGGTTGGAAAGTGAAGCCTCTTTAGCTAAAAGTCAGGCCGCAGTGGGCAGCCCTGACCTTCAGTGGCTCCACTGGCCCTACAGTTCTCCAGGGACTCTGGAGACATTTGCTTCCAGAGACAGGCCTGGTGACAGAGGGGTGGGTCAGGGCCCTGGCCACAAGGCGCTTGGCTTTCCCTGGGGGCAAATTACACAGAGTTTTTCTGAACAATGGAGGGAAATTTCACCTGGGCCTTTCAAGTCTTTCTTCGGTAATAAAAGACGAATCAGGTGCTTCTGTTCAAACCACAGCAGCTCAATATTTTCGTCTGCCTGTGGTGCCCTCTGACTTGGAGCCAGGGGACGCCTCTGCTGGAACACAGAGCCCCCAACCCCCTCTGGCCTCACCGCCTGCATTTTAGATGAGGCCATCTTAGTTGGTGGCTGGAGTCTTCAAAGCCACCCTGGCTGGCATTTACTGCAGTCCAATTTTCAGAAGAGAACCAGCTACCTGGGGTCCCTCACTCCCTCGTTCCCTGCTGCCCACCCATTCCACCTGTTTTGTTCAGTGCCCAGTATAGTCCTGAGAACATTGATTTCTTAGGATATTCTTGCCTGTTTCCCTAAATCAAAGCCCGGCCCATAGTGTTTAATATCCAACAACAACCACAAGTCTGGAATTTAACTCAAGTAAATTTATATTGTCCTATTAGAAAAAATTTCTTCCTTTCCTTTCTTCTCTGTTTCTCTTTCTTTTTTTTTTAAACAACCATTTATTAATCTAAAAGAGCTTCTGTAAATAAACAGGTTCCCCCCCCCCCCAACGAGAACAAATGACATGTTTCAAGGCCACATGTCAGAACAGCCTCTTTGTAAGCAAACACATTTTTGGTCTGTAGAAAGATCCGAATGACACCATACTTGAAAATTCTGCCTGCCCTCTTATCCCCTCCCCTGTTTGAATCTAAAAATTAGGTTGCAATTGCACAAATAAAAACCTTCTAAATGTAAAGCTATAGTTTAGAGAGAGAGAGATATCAGAGAGGTGGGGGTGGAAGGACAGGGGAGAGACTCTTGGGATTGCATCTCTTTGGGAAGCAATGTGTCTTTTGAAAAGCATAGAAAGTTCACAATGCTTGTGGGTTCTGGGGTACACTCTGGCTTTCCAGTGCAGCCCCATGTTTCTCCTTGTGGGTATTCACTGTCTGCCTCTGGCTGATAGCCCCTGTGCCCACCCTCCTGTGACTCACCATTCAGACTCCCAGAGCCACACAGCGGGAAGGGACTCTCAGCACTTCTGGAAACTGCAGCCCTTGGATTGGTGGTGGTCGGTCCCTGATTCAGAGGCCAGTTCATCTTTGCTGCTGACCAACTCAAGCTCTGAGCCCTCCCCTCAGCCTCCTTTCTCCCCTTCTTGACTAAAATGAGCTGGACTTGCAACTGAAGCCACCTCAATGTTTATCCGATTTTCTGGGGCTGCGGTGGAGTGAAGTCCTGCCTGCCCAAGCCTTCTGCAATGGAGTGGTTTATTTAATTTGTCAGTATAATGGGAGCAGCTGAATGAGAGACAGAGAATGCAGTGTGGTATAAAAGAAACAAAGGCTAAAAGTACCACTATTTTGATTCTCTTTTTAAAATTACTTCCAAAGTGTGGTATCTATTGTGAAGAAGAATGCTGAACAAAGCACGGGGTCTTGGCAATATTCACAGAGCTTATTCACCCACAGCCAGCTCTGTCTGTACATTCAGAGGTAGAATACACTTATAAATGATGTATTGCAGGGACTATAGCTCCCATTGTGCTCTCAGTGTAAACAAAAAGGCAGACAGGAGCTGACTGGCATATGGGCAGCGAGGCCTGGCTGGACCTAGCCATTCTCTGCTCTTTGAGAGGAAGTGGGAACTGGAAAAGCCCACAGGGCAGGCTGTTGCCGAAGGCTTCATTCTTGTGCTCTCCTCTCCACCCACCAACCCTGAAGCTGGCTGGTGGACCTTCTAGAACATTGCACTGGGCAGCTCTGGCTAGATCATATCTATTCCATTGCCTGGTGTAAAGCATGTCTTGATTCTTCTGATAATTTCCAGCTTCTTCCCCTGGAGGATACCTCTGTTGACAACAGCACCCACAGGTTTCAAAGCACTTGATTATGGTCTTGGAGCATCGTGTGACAAGACCAGGGTGTGTCCTGTAGTCAAGGCTAGCCCTCCTCCAGAAGTGAACTCTTTAGGGTTATCAAGCTGGCAGCAAGATAGAGAGAGTCTCTAAGCCACTGACTGCCTCCCAGATAGGCAGTGCTTCCTTGTTCAATGGCTCAGGTTGAGAAGCAATGTATTTCCTTGAAACAATGACCCCCTGCTTTGTAGGAAAGGCTGAGCTGTGCCACTCACAACTCAACAACCTTGTTCTGTGTTGTTTTCTTCTGATGAAATGTTTTTCCACACTTAGCACAACAGAGAAACCACTGGGCCCTTTGCCCTGCTAGAGGTGCCCAGACCTTGTCTCTGGTTAAATACTTCTCATGCCACAATCCCTAAGGGAGCTGCCTACTGTCTTTGGGTACTGGAGCTGCATGACTGGTCTGGGTCAGTTGTTTCTACCTACAAAATGAGCCAGCCTAGGTTGGGGATCATGCTGGCTTAGAATGGAGCTTGCAGGGAACATATCCAAGAAGAAATATGTTTAGGAGCAGTTGCTGTTGTATGATTCTTTGGGTCACAGGGAGAGAAAGGAACTGGTTTGCAGCATTTGTTCCTCGGGGGAACACGGCCTTGGTGCTCACCACAGGTGGGACACAGACTGAAGCATGCTCCGTCTCTATGGAGGAAAGAACATTCACACTTGACAGATGGAAAAGCTAACCCTTTCAGAGAGCAGAGGTTTCCCAGGCTTGGCAGGGGCTTGAGGCGTCAAATCCCTGTGCACTGGGTTTAGTTTATCTAGGCATTGGCCATCCTGCTCTAAGTTTTCATTCCAGTGAAGCAAATGAACATTGCTGAGGCTGGAGAGCTGCAGCCGACAGTCCAGGCCGCACTCTGACAGGACACCCCCACCCCCTGCCAGCAAAACAGGCCATGAGGTTCTCCCCAGCTTTCGATGACCCACTCCACCTGCAATCCAGAGGCCACACACTCTCTCTGCAGCCCCCGAATCTCTCCATGTCCCATGGTCATTTTGCAGTGGACTAACTGGCTTGATTTTGTCACAGGACATTTGTGTTCCAGGAAACATCTTAAAATTAGGTATATTTCATGACAGAACTAAGATTCGTCACCATGCATTTCCAAGTCAGGATTCTTCAAAATGCCTTCAATTTTTGGAAAATCCAATGCTTCCTGAGACCATAATAGTATCATTTAAGTACAATACTCTGTGGAAAAGTATGGTGAATGCATCAACAAGACACACTAGAGGCCCTGTGAGGCAAGTCCCAGCTGTGTGTCCATGGGGTCAGGCCTCGCTGGCCCCCAGTCCTTCCCACTTCATAATGCAGACATGAGGGTTACCACAAGTGGTGGTCAGCTCATGGAAGACAAGGCATCAGGGTAGCTGGCCAGAGCCAAGAGAAAGGCTGCTGTCAGTCAGGAGGGGTGGTGTTTGTGTATGCCAGGGGTTGTTAAGGCTGTCAGCGAGTGGAAGGCACTGACCCAACTCAGTGGTTGGATGGTTTGGGTGAGGCATCTCTGTTCAGCATGCATTTTGGCTTCCATGTCAGTCATCTTTCTGCACATGAATAGGTGGAGGGAAGCAAGACCCAGCCTGTAACACACTGGGCCAAAGACCTTAGCTCTCTATAGAATTCCTTATAGTTTCAGCTTTTATAAAAATTATCCCATCATTGTCAGTGTGACTAATGTGAACATCGGAGCCCACATTGTTGGCCTCACGTGTAACTAAAGGTCCCAGGGGCTATCAACTTCACCTTGACCTTGGTGAACATAACTGAAGGGCACAGAGACTGAGGTAGGATGTGTGTGTGTCATGTAGACAGACCCCAGAGGAATCTAAGAAATCTGTAATGTGCATGTTTGACAGAGGGGAGGGGGGAAATGAGATCTAAAGAAATTTGGTTTGCTCCATATTAGTTAGTAGACAAACTGGGGTTAGATCTCAGGTTCCTTCAGCTATCCAGGCATGAAATTTAAAAACATAGTTAGCCCTTCTTATCTGTGGCTTTCTCATTGGCCATTCAACCAACCATGGATCAAAACTACTTGAAAAAAAAGCTGTCTCTATCCTAAGCATGTATGGGCATTTGTGTCCTTATTCCCTGAACTGCAGAGTGTAAGGACCCTACACACAACATTCACACTGTGCTTGACATTGGTCATCAAGAGGCCATTTCAAGGGATCCAAGATGGCGGCGGCCGGCGCAGACATATTTTGATTTCGGGGTCGAACAGTCACAAGGCAGCAAGTGTTGCAGGATGCTGTACAAAGGGCACGACCCCTTCTAAATCTCACCCAGCTACACAGGGACCACGGAAGATGCCTGGGCAGGACGCCCCTTCCAACTCTCGGACACGCTAGGAAGCCTCTGGACCCAGGAATCGGGACAACCCATCCCCCCAAAAGGAGAAATCCCTGGTAAGTTCCAACATAATGCCCAGCCGGCAGAGATAAACCCCACGCTGCTGGGCACTCCCAGGTCTCACACAGACGATCCAATTATCTGGGAAAGGTTGCAACCCTTGGAAGTGAAGTAGCTCCACTGCAAAGCGCCTTCAGATCCCAGTCTGTGACGTCACAGGCCAGCTTCCAAGCCTCGGGAGCGGCAAGGCTATTGGAGCTGAACTGCAGAGTTACCCCCTACAGGAACCAACCCCGGGCAAACTGTGAGATATTTGAAACTGTCCTATATTGAACTTTTGTACTAGTAAGGGCCCTTCCATCAGGGAATCAGAGCTTACTTGTGCACAGCTCCGCCACCTGAATTAATTAGGTCCCCACCTGGGAGGCGGGACTGAATGACTCTCCTTATAGGGGTGGAGTAAGGCAACTCCTACACCACAGTGCCCCCTTTGGACCCAAGTCCAGAAGACAGCAAAAAAAAAAAAAAAAAACCCCCAAGGCCAAAGGCCAAAAACAAAAAAAAAAAAAAAAAAAAAAACAGAGCGAAATGTTTCCAATAAAAGAAAGCAACGCTATTCCGTCCAGCCTGAACCACCTTACCACAACTGAAACACATGAAAACGATGACAATTCTACATTATGGAAAGTGATAAAGTCCCTTCAAGAAGAACTTAAAACTATGAAGGAATTCAGAGAAGCCACAATTCTACAAGTCAAAACAACGAATAACATCATTAAAGAACTCCAAGCCAAGGTGACCCAGCTTGAACAGGAAAAGGATAAAGCAAAGAAAGATCTCCAGATAAAAACAAGCAATCTGGAGAAGGAAATGTACAAAATGAACACTACCATTCAAGACATGAAAATAGAAATGGAAACAATAAAGAAAACACAGTCAGAGTTAAAAGAGGAAATGGAGAATCAAGAGAAGAGAACAGGAACTATGGATGTGAGTATGAAAAATAGGATGCAAGAGATGGAAGACAGGATCTCAGGCATGGAAGATTCAATGGAAGAAATCAATACAACATCCAAAGAAAATGAGAAGGCTAAAAATTCTGTCACCCACAACATCCAAGAAACCAAGGACTCAATGAAAAGACGGAACCTAGGAATTATAGGCATAGAGGAAAGAGAAGACTCCCGACACCATGGTCCAGGAAATATCTTCAACAAAATCATAGAAGAAAACTTCCCAAACCTAAAGAAAGAGATGCCAGTAAAAATCCAAGAGGCTTACAGAACACCAAACAGATTAGATCAGAAAAGAAACTCCTCTCGCCACATAATAATAGAAACTCTAAATGTAGAGAACAAAGAAAGGATATTAAAAGCTGTAAGAGAAAAAGGCCAAGTCACATACAATGGCAGACCCATCAGAATCACACCTGACTTCCCCTCAGAAACTTTAAAAGCTAGAAAGGCCTGGACAGATGTCCTACAAGCCCTGAGAGAACAGAGGTGCCCAGCCAGACTACTATACCCAGCAAAATTCTCTATCAACATAGATGGAGAAAACAAGATATTCCACAACAAAATCAAATTCAAACAATATCTCCTCACAAACCCAGCCCTACAGAAGATCTTAGAAGGAAAATTCCAACACAGAGAAGATAACTACACCCAAGAAAACAGAGGAAATGGAAACCTCCACAGCAACTAAACAAAAAGAAACACAAGAAGACCAGCTATACCAAAATAATGGGAAATAACAACCCTGGTCACTACTATCCATCAACATCAATGGACTCAACTTGCAAATAAAAAGACACAGACTTACAGACTGGATCCGTAAACAAGACCCATCTTTTTGCTGTATACAAGAAACACACCTCACTATTGAAGATAGACACTATCTCAGAGTAAAGGGCTGGGAAAAGGTTTTCCAAGCAAATGGACCAAGGAAACAAGCTGGAGTAGCCACCCTAATATCAAACAAAATAGACTTCCAATTGAAGTTAATAAAAAAAGACAGAGAAGGGCATTACATACTCATTAAAGGAAATATTCACCAAGAGAACATCTCAATATTATTGAACATATATGCCCCAAATACAAAGGCACCTACATTTATAAAAGAAACGCTTCTAAAACTTAAATCACACATCGATCCGAACACTTTAATAGTGGGAAACTTCAACATCCCACTCACAACTATGGACAGATCATCAAGACAGAAGCCAAACACAGAAATAATGAGTCTAACAGAGATCATGAACCAAATGGACCTAACAGATATCTACAGAATGTTTCACCCAAACACAAAAGAATACACCTTCTTCTCAGCACCTCACAGAACCTTCTCCAAAATCGACCATATAGTTGGACACAAAGATAGCCTCAACAGATACAAGAAAATTGAAATAACCCCTTGTATCTTATCAGACCACCATGGAATAAAGCTGGACTTCAATAGCAAAAGAATCAACAGAAAGTCTACACTCACATGGAAATTGAACAACTTTTTACTAGAGGACCACTGGGTCAGGGAAGAAATAAAGAAGGAAATCAAAGACTTCTTAAAATCCAACGAAAATGAAGACACAACATACCCAAACCTATGGGACACACTGAAAGCTGTGCTATGAGGAAAGTTCATAGCACTAAGTGCTTTCAAAAAGAAAATTGTGACAGCTCATATTAGCAAATTAACAGCTAAACTGGGTGAATGGGAAAAAAAAGAAGCAAACACTCCCAAGAGGAGCAGAAGGCAGGAGATCATCAAACTTAGGGCTGAAATCAACAACTTAGAAACAAAAAGAACTATACAAAGAATCAATGAAAACTGATGCAGGAATGTATGGAGAGAAAATGGGAACTGTCCAGGCAGTCATTGGTATGTCCTTTCTTAGTTTTGGAAGCTGCAGGCCCTGCACTTCATATATAAGCAGATATATTTATCCCTCTCAGGTCTCTGAGGTGGTTGAAGAATAGACAGCTAGAGTCTCATAGTTAAATTTTGAGTTGTTTAGGAATCAAGAGGGTGTTATAGATCTAAGAAGATACTCTTAAAAGTGTGTTGCAAGTTAGTATGAATGTTGAGTCAGATATAGACTTTTAACTCATGGAGATGGTTAGATAGTAGAATGTCAAAGTCAGGGGCCAAATATGTATAAACTGGACATTGGGAAGGTATACTGGGCCATTTAACTCTCATAAATGTGGCATATTTATATCTGTTGTTTTGTATAATACTTACTGTTATAAGAGAAGGAACCATCTGTTGGACTGAAAGGGGAAACTTCTGGGGGGAAGAGGGTGGAAGGGTGGGATAGGAAGGGGGAATAGGGAGGGGTTTGTGACTGAGATGTAATTTGAAGAAAAAAAAAAGTATTTAAAAAAAAAAGAATCAATGAAACCAAGAGTTGGTTCTTTGAGAAAATCAACAAAATAGACAGACCCTTAGCCAAATTAACTAAAAGACAGAGGGAGAAAACACAAATCAACAAAATCAGAAATGAAAAGGGAGAAATAATAACAGACATTGAGGAAATCCAGAGAATATTTGGATACTACTTTAAAAATCTATACTCCACCAAATTTGAAAACTTAAGTGAAATGGACAATTTTCTTGATAGATTCCACCTACCGAAGCTAAATAAGGTTCGGATAAACAGATTAAACAGCCCTATAACCCCTAAGGAAATAGAAACATTCATTAAAAATCTCCCAACCAAAAAAAGCCCAGGGCCAGATGGCTTTAGCATGGAATTCTTGGACCTTCAAAGAGGAGCTAACACCAATACTTTTCAAACTCTTTCACAAAATAGAATCTGAAAGAACATTGCCAAACTCATTCTACAAGGCCACAATCACCCTGATTCCTAAACCACACAAAGACCCAACAAAGAAAGAGAACTTCAGACCAATCTCCCTCATGAACATAGATGCAAAAATACTTAATAAAATACTAGCAAACCGAATTCAAGAACACATCAAAAGTATCATACACCATGATCAAGTAGGCTTCATCCCAGGGATGCAGGGATGTTTCAACATACGAAAATCTATCAACGTCATTCACCATATAAACAAGATGAAAGAAAAAAACTACATGATAATCTCGCTAGATGCAGAAAAAGCATTTGACAAAATTCAACACCCTTTCATGCTAAAAGTTCTGGAGAGAACGGGCATACAAGGACCGTACCTAGAAATAATAAAGGCAATATACAGCAGGCCAGTGGCCAACATCAAAATAAATGGTGAGAAACTTGAAGCATTTCCTCTAAACTCAGGGACAAGATAAGGATGTCCACTTTCACCATATCTCTTCAATATAGTACTTGAAGTTCTTGCTAGAGCAATAAGACAACTAAAGGAGATCAAGGGGATAAACATCGGAAACGAAGAAGTCAAATTATCCCTATTTGTAGATGATATGATAGTATACATAAGCGACCCCAAAAATTCCACCAGAGAACTCTTACAGCTGATAAACACCTTCAGCAAAGTGGCTGGAAACAAAATTAATTCAAAAAAAATCAGAAGCTCTTCTTTATACAACAAACAAATGGGCTGAGAAAGAAATAAGGGAAACAACCCCCTTCACAATAGCCACAAACAACATAAAATACCTGGGGGTAACTCTAACCAAGCAAGTAAAGGACCTGTACAACAAGGACTTCAAGCCCTTGAAGAAAGAAATGGAAGAGGCCTTTAGAAGATGGAAAGATCTCCCATGCTCATGGATAGGTAGGATCAACATAATAAAAATGGCCATCCTACCAAAAGCAATATATAGATTCAATGAAATTGCTATCAAAATACCAACACAATTTTTTATAGACTTGGAAAGAGCTATTCTCAATTTCATATGGAACAACAAAAAGCCCAGAATAGCTAAATCAATCCTGTACAATAAAAAAACATCTGGAGGTATTACCATGCCAGATTTCAAGCTGTACTACAGAGCAATAGTTGTAAAAACAGCATGGCATTGGTATAGAAACAGACCAGTAGATCAATGGAATCGAATTGAAGATCCAGAAATAGACCCACACACTTATGGCCACCTAATTTTTGACAAAGAAGCCAAAACCATACAATGGAAGAAGGACAGCATCTTCAACAAATGGTGCTAGTCCAACTGGATGTCCATTTGTAAAAGAATGAAGTTAGACCCATACTTATCACCTTTTACAAAACTTAAGTCCAAGTGGATCAAAGACCTTAACATAAGGCCGGTCACACTAAATCTACTAGAAGAAAAAGTGGGAGAAACCCTCGAAATAATTGGCACAGGCAACAACTTCCTGAACAGAACACCAACAGCTCAGGACTTGAGATCAACAATCAATAAATGGGACCTCATGAAACTGAAAAGCTTCTGTAAGGCAAAGGACACTGTCATTCGAACAAAAAGGCAGCCTACAGACTGGGAGAAAATCTTCACCAACCCCATATCTGACAGAGGGCTAATATCCAAAATCTACAAAGAACTCAAGAAATTAAATGCCAAGAAACCAAATAATCCAATCAAAAAATGGGGGACAGAGCTAAATAGAGAATTCACAAAGGAGGAATCCCTAATGGCTGAGAGACACTTGAAGAAATGCTCAACATCCTTAATCATCAGAGAAATGCAACTCAAGACGACTCCGAGATTCCATCTCACAGCTGTCAGAATGGCTAGGATCAAAAACTCAAATGACAGCACATGCTGGCAAGGGTGTGGAGAAAGGGGTACCCTACTCCATTGCTGGTGGGAGTGCAGGCTTGTGCAACCACTATGGAGTTCAGTCTGGCGATATCTTAGAAAACTTGGAATAGCTCTGCCTCAGGACCCAGCCATATCACTTCTGGGTATACACCCAAATGCCTCTTCATGGAATCATAAGGAAGTTTCCTCATCTATGTTTATAGCAGCCTTATTTGTAATAGCTAGAAACTGGAAACAACCCAGATGTCCCTCAACCGTAGAATGGGTTAAAAAACTGTGGTACATCTACACAATGGAATATTATTCAGCTATCAGGAACAATGAAATTATGCAATTTGCAGCCAAATGGATGGAACTAGAAAAGCTCATCCTGAGTGAACTAACCCAGACTCAGAAGGATGCATATGGTATCTATTCACTTATAGTAGGATTTTAGCTATTTAGTAGAAGGTATCGATACTACAACTAACACACCAAAGGGAACTTGGACATAGTCTTCTCATTTTTAATTTTTATTTTTTTTTATATATTAGTAATATTTTTTCTATTTTTTAGTCTTTTTTATCTATTGTATGCTTATTGATTTGTTTGTTTAGTAGTTCATTCTCCCGGGCAACGAGACACTTTTCACTGATGGTACTGCTTCATAGATCCCCAATGAATGAAGAGGCTCTTGGCCCTCATACGACCTCTCAACTGAGAAGAGGGACTGTTGTATAAGGAAACCCCACCCCAGAGAAATGGGATGGAAGGGTTAGGAGGTAAAGAAAAAAAATGAAATGTGATGTTTCGGCCTTTTACTACTAACTGTCATGAACTGTTTAGGATAATTAAGAAATGCAAACTAATGGTTATGCAAGCCAGTCATTCTGTTAGGTACTATGACAGCCTATTATAGTTACTTGCTAAGCTAATCAGAAATAAACCTGCTAAGAGACAAGCAACATCTGCTTACCCTAATATAAGAGATAGATAGGGCCTCTTCAAAAACCTCAAGAGATCTGCAGAATATGGCATTCAAAGATGTTTTCGTAACTTTAGATTTTTTTTATATCAAGACATGTCAACTCCTGACAGCACCCCCTATTCTCCTCCAAGTAGAAGATGAGCATCAAAGAATCTCCAGTGGGAGATGATTGAATTAGTCGCAAGCCTATCTCTTGGTAGGAAAAGCCCCTTGCTCCAACTGTAGACAGAATGCTGTCCAAAAAGGACAAAACCTGGAAGCAGGTAAGTTGACAGCCTAGCTCTGCCAAGACAGGGTAGGTAAGTCCTTCATAACCCCTGCTCTACAATCAATGTCTGTCAGAGAAGCGGGGCCAAACGACTGAAGATCGATGCTGTAATGTATGGAGAGAAAATGGGAACTCTCCAGTCAGCCACTGGTATGTCATTTCTTAGTTTGGGAAGCTACAGACCCTGTACTTCCTATAAAATCAGATATATTTATCCCTCTCAGGTCTCTGAGGTGATTGAAGAACAGATAAAGTCTCATAATTAAATTTTGAGTTGTTTAGGAGTCAAGAGAGTGTTATACATCTAAGAAGATACTTTTAAAATTGTGTAGCAATTAGTATGAATGTTGAGTCAGATATAGAACTTTAAACTCATGGAGATGTTTAGATAGTAGAATGTTAAAGTCAGGTACCAAATACATATGGACTGGTCATTGGGAATGTACATTAAACCATATAACCCTCATAACTGTGGCCTAATTACCTCTGTTGTACTGTATTGTATTTATTATTATGAGAGAAAGAGCCATTTGTTGGACTGAAAGGGGAAACTGTAGGGGGAAATAAGATATACCTTAAACTTAAAAGAAAAAAAAAAGGGAAGAGGATGGGGGTTAAGGGTGGGAGGGTGGGACTGGAGGGGGAATAGGGAGGGGACTGCCATTGAGATGTAACTTGAAGAAAAAAAAAAAAAAAGAGGCCATTTCAAGCACTCCAAGGATATGGGTATGTCCTTTGCCATTCAAGGGACTGGAGCATTGTGGATTTGGATACCTACACCAAGTCCTGGATCTTATTCCCTTAGATACTAAGGGTGACTTTATGTAGTCTTTGAAAAGCATAAATAAAATATATTTTAATCATGCTGAATCCACATCCCCTATTTCTATGAGTTTTCCATCTTGCTCAGGAAATTCTCAGATGCAGAGTGACCTGGTTGTTTCTCACTACATGAAGACACAAAGATGCCCCTTTCGGAAACAGGGAGGTGCTGTGTGAATTTGAATTTGCTAAAATTCCAGGCTGAAGGGTAGTGGCCAAAGACTAAAGTTTGAAGTCCCAGGACCCTCTCTCTGTAGCAGCCTGCCCCTTTTCAATTGTTCAGAATCCCTCAGAGAGCAAATCCACATTTCAAGCAGGCAGAAAGATGAGAGCTATCTATGCCCTTTACACAGGAGTGGGGTCTCTGTCTTGAATGCTTAAGAAGAGAATCTTGCCTTCCTGGCTCGGTCACGAAAATCCTTCAGGAGCCTAAATAGTGCGGCTGTCTCACACGGTACTCCCTTATATGCTCTAATGCTTTTAGATTCTTCAAACAAGGGCTTTGGTTTCCCCAGAAGTTTAGCTGGAGAGGAGGAGGTTGACATGGTTGTAGCAGGCTGCAGGTACCCCTGGGCTGAACAGCAAACCTGCAGAAAACATGGTCTTTAATTTTTTTCCAGCTTTCCTTTTTATTTTTTTAATATGCTTTAAAATTCCTTGCAGTCTTCCTTCCTAACTGCACAGTATCAAAAGCGCTCTGTTCTAATCCTCTCCTGGGCTGCCTCAATTAATCACTTCTTTATTACAGAACTTGGCACGCTGCCCTTGCGCCTACCAGCAACCGCTAGCTCCCTCTCACTGCCCGCATAGAGCCCAGGCTCCTCCTTTCTCCTTTGCAGCCTAGCCCTTCTCATTTTCTTCCTCATTTAGGAAAAAAAGCTTTCCATTTTATTTTCCGTTTTGTTCTCATCCCCCTAAAACTTGGCTTATTCTTTCATTGCCTTAGTAAGTATTACTTTGCACTGGCTCTGGGTCCTGTAGGCAGCTGTGGCTCATGGTATACAATGTGGTTGTGGGCATTTGTGAGCATCCTGTGAACTCCTGAACCCTCCAGAATTCTATGCAGAAAGGCAGATGCCAGCACCGTTTGTGTGGGAGGAAAAGTGATGTCAGTCAAGGTAGCCATTCACTGGGATGGGATTAGAACCGAAGACTGGCTCCCTCTTGGATCCTTAGCAACCTCTGCAGCATCATGTCTCCTAGGTAACGTCCATCCTGCAGACCTGATTCTGTGAACTGGAACTCTATCCTGCTACAGCTGGTACAGATAAATGCAGGAGACAGTTACACTGAGGCAGCTTTGCCTGACTCTCCTCCAAAAGGCATATGTCCTGGTTTGAACAAGAATGGCACCCATAGGCTCATATATTGGAATGCTTGGTTACCAGGGAGTGGTACTATTTGAGAAGGAGTAGGAGCTGTGGCCTTGGTGGAGTAGGCATGGCTTTGACGGAGGAAGTATGTCACTGGGGATGGGCTTGGAGGTTTCCAAAAGCTCATGGCAGCCCCCGCATCTCAAACTGTGTCAGCCTGATGGTCAGAATTTAGCTCTCAGCTTCTACTCCAGCACCATATGGACCACCATGAAGTCCACTGTCGTCACCTGGAGGAGGTGTTGGCCCAGCGCAGTCGCAGGGTACACTGAAGAAGTCAGTGAAACAGAGACACCCCTTTCCAGAGCTGAGTGGAACTTGCTGCTGTGCTTGGGGCTCGGGTCTTGTCCGTCATGTGAATTATCTGCTCGTTCCTGCCATAGCATGTCCAATAGACCAGATTGGCTTGGCCAATCCTTTATCAGTGTTGAAGAGGAACTTCTGCCCCCTATACAGATTGGTATCTCAAGGCCATGACTTTCCAGCCAGAGTGACAATAAAAGAGCTGGCAGTGTGGGTGAGGGTGGCAGCTGTCTTTAAACTATTTTCAAGCCTTCTGCATCAGGTGTGGCTTTTCTGTGGCTCCACAGTGCTGGCTCTCCTGTCCACCCCTCGGTGGGTTCATGCTTGTGGACACAGTGAAGCTATAAAATGTAGGTCTTTGATGCTCTCACCAGGAGCAAAGTGTGGGGCTCATTGCCATGCTGGCGGGCTCTCAGAGAAGAGAACTCAGGTGAGCTAAGTGCACAACTGGCTTGGCAGGCATGGCTCCTTCCTCACACTTGTCCCAAGGTTCAGAAGTATTCTTGGTGACCTTATTTAGCAAGAGTATCTTCTCCTCATGGCCCTCAGACACATAGGCAGCCATCTTCCCAGGGTCACCCTCACACACCCTGCATGTGTACACAAATGAGGAGGCAGATGTGGGGATAGTTGTTCCTTAGCTACCTCAGTGGACAACATGTGGCTGCCCCCAGTCTTTCCCAGGTGCCAGAACAAAGCAAATGTTTTGCTGTGCAGCCTCTCTTGGCTGTCACAGGAACCTAAGAATGAATTGTGTCCATCACATGGTGTGGCAGAGTTACAGGCTCAGTAGATGACATCACTTCTGAGGTCACACAGCTAGGAACAAGGCACTGAGATGCTTATCCCCCAGTATTGGGTTCTTCTGAGGGCTACAAATGATGGCCTTGGGTTGAGAATATGCTGTTCTCAACATGATTCCTTCCCTGTAGAAGTCCAGAGGAGGCTTTCTGAGGTGGTGCACAGTGCTCAGGGGTACTGAGAAAGGTCATATTTCCCATGCTCATCCTGACACTTCTACCCAGCTTGGCTGTATGCGCAAGCTGATGGAAGAAGGCTGGGTTGGAATACATGGGCCCCCACAGCTCTGTGGGCTGCAAATACCACTGACGGTGCTAGACCTCAGGGACATGGGAGGACTATCCAGGAACATGTGAGACCTACCAGGGTCCAGAAGTAACTGAGACTGTCAGGAATGTGGTGGAGCGTGTTGCTGACATCTGTTGGCTAGGGCTGTGGTGAGTGTTGTGGGTGAGCCATGCCTACATACAAGTATAATTCCAGCTGCCAGGAAAATATGGCCCTCACGCTTCATGACACTGTAGCATGTCCTCTGAGCGCCCTCAGCCTGTATGCACATGATCAGGATTGTGGATTACAGTGGCAGCATTCGGCCAGTCTTCAGGTGACATATGGAAATATGTGAAGACAGCTTTGGTGGTCCTGACTCTGGAGTAAAGTATGTGGTACTTAGTGCCTCTTGGGTGGAGGATGAGAAGATGGCTGGCCATTCTATGAAGCATAGGATGATCATCCTATGACAAAGAATTATCCACACACTGGGGTGCAGAAGCCATGTGCTACTGTAAACATGTACTGTTATGGAACACCCACTGCCACTCCATCCTCCAACCTGCAGGCATGAGGTGCATTTTCTGGGGGTGCATTCACATTCTCAAGCTCTGCCAAGATCAGTGGGTGAGCACCTGGTTGTGCTCTGCTAGTGCAACTGGCCCATTCACTTCCAAATCTCTCAGACACACAGATCACTTAGACTGCACAACCTTGTGTGCATGCTCTATGCACTGCAATAACCATTGCATGTGTCCCTTTTGCAAGCCAACATTCAGATCTGCTGCCTCTGTGCTAAATTAATATATTTTAATGCATCAACCCATAAATCATTCATCTCAAACTTCTCATCTCGTATGAATAAGTTCATCATCTTCATTCACATTTTGTCACAAAAATTAGGAGTTTAGCTTGTCGAAAATTCTCTTATTTCCTCTTGTCTTTTCCGTTGCACAAGATAGTAAGCCAGAAGATTAGCTTTTCTTCCACAGCAGAGGAGAAGCTAGGACATTTTACAATCAAGACAAATTGCTTAGGAAAATAATTCCTTTATTTACGGGAATTACCAATAAGCAGGCTGCTTTCATAAGAAACAAAAATTGTCACAGAGCTCGCCAGGGTCGGAGTAAGGGAATCTGAATTACATGCTCTCTGCTGAGTTATGTTCCAAATTGGAACAATGCTTATGTCCCATGAATGACTTTTTAAAGCCAGCACTATGTAAGTGATGGCTGCTAACATCATTTCACAAGGGTGTCTTTAAACAAAGCATCCTTGCCACCCATCTGAGTGAGTGCCAGCGTCCCCGGCAGCAGCACAGCTTCAATGGACAAAGTACTCCTTGCCCGAGGGTGTCTCTGTTGACACCCTCACAGTGCGATGTCATGTGTGCAAAGATGCTCAAGCTGGCCTGGGCATGGCTGACAGGCTGGCCTTATCATAGGCCACCTCCACACAGCTTCCTTGTGGTGATTGGTGAAGAGCAGGCACAGTCTCCTTTGAGGGTATCCGAGAGACACGTTGGAAACTCAGAAGGAGCTGAACTGAAGGATACCGCAATGGAAATCAAGATTTTATTTAATTTTTGAAAGAAAACCCTCCATTTAAGAATAAATGAAAGCAAAAGCTTGAAACCAATTTATATGTTTGCTGTCTTTGACTCATTTTCGCAGTTTGAAGAAAGGGAAGAGGTAAATTAAAGTTGTCCCAGGGTATTACTCATAAGAGGTTAAAGTATGTTCTAATGGGCAGATTAATTCTGTGGGGAAATAACATTAAATCTTTCTGAAGGCTTGAAATTTCTCAAAAGCATTCTTACTGCTTCCTTGCATTGCAACAAATGCAATCATCTGGCTAGATAATCTGGCGTCTTAAATGACTTTGCACTCAAGCCCTGTCAATTTGATCTTCCCAGGTTAATTGATTATCTCAACAAGCTTTCTTGCCAGAAAAGATCTGAGTGCTTACATCTTTTCATTAATTCCCGCTGTTTGGTGAGAAGGTGACAAGCAAGAAGGGGCTGCTTGGCTTAACTCCTTCGTGGCCCTGTCTCTAGGGAAGACAGGGAGGTGGGTCTGGGCTTACTCCTCTGTCACCACACTGCCACCCATGTGCTGAACATGATGGCCAGGAGACCTTCAGCAGAGCTGAGTCCTGGTGACTAAGGGTGGCACTAGCCCCCATGCATTACATCCCAGGGCCCTGATGCCCAGCTGTGCACCATCAAACAGCTGATCATCGTAGAAAAAACCTAGCTGGGGCTTTCTCAGGAGTCTGATCATGCCAGAAACCAGAGAGAGGCCATTGAATTCTGCTCTTCTGCATATGTGGGACGGTGGGACCTGCCCCAAACTCAGAGTGTTTCTATAGGCAAGAAAAGAGTGTAGGTATCATTGGGTGCTCTGACGAGACAAAAAGAATTGGCCAAAACTGGTTTTGGGCTTGGGTACATGAAGTCACCCTTGTACAGACCTCACACTCTGAGGAAAAGACCCCATCCCTAGAATGAGCCCAGTGAGTGAGGCCTGCCATTCCCTCCCCACACACAGCCCTGACATCCTCCTACTGTCTCTGTACTCCCGGCCTTGAGTAAAAAGCAGAACCTTCAGAAAGCAGCTGGGGCTACACCCCTCCCCTGCCCATCAGCCATCACTTCGCTCTGGGTAGAGATTCCTATTGCTTGCACTTCCAGGCATAGCTGGAGAGCCAAGACAAATCCTGATGCCATATGTATGCCAACACCACCTGGGAATCTGGGGCACAGTGAGCAGAGGCTTTCAGCATGGCCACCCCACATGGAAGCAGCCCTATTACCCAGAAGTTCAGGGGGAGAGGCCACAGCTTTGTTTACACAAGAGAGGCACCAGCAAACAGGCATTAATCATGGTCATTACCCCAATCGCACCATGTTGCTGCTGACCGCTCCCTAGTGCCTTTGGAGTTCTCGTTCCCTTTCTCTTCCTCTTGGAAAAGAGGGAAAAGTGACAAAATCATTAGGAACCATCTAGGGTCTCCCAAATTAAAATGTGTGTAAACTAAACACATGTGAAGCACTCAATATGTGGCAAATTAGTACGGGGAACGCAGAGCCTGTGCCGCGAAGTCCGCCTGCACATGCCAACCTGACAGCTCTTATTGCCCTCGGCAGAAGTATTTAAGCCGGCAGGAATCCCCAGTGTCAGGAAATGTCAGGGCCCTGTTATTAGACACGTTTAATTAGGATCTACCCCGCTGCTCCCAACAAGTATTTAATTAACTTCCAGGCAGGGCAATTAACTTCAGATGGCGGCTGATTTTCTTGCTCACCTTCTTGTGACACTTGGCCCAGGCCACTTCCCACTTGGCTGACAGTGTAACAGATAGCACCCTTAGAAGATCAGAGTCAGGCTGTGAGCCTGAAACCCAGGGCCCACCATGAACAGCAGAGACCAGACAGACAGCACAGATGGTTACCTGACAAGAGAGCTCCAGAGAGGCAGCTTGACCTGAAGGTTCCGGCTAAGAGGGATGAGAAAAGGAAGTAACTCAGAGGCAAACTTGACCTGCCTCCCCCATGCATGGGGTCCATCTGTCCTCAGAAGATGAGGTTGTCTCCATCTGGCTCCAAGAGCATGTTGGTGGATGGCACAGACCTTGACCCATATGCCCTATCACCGTGAGGATGAAGAGAGATGTGGTCCCAGCCATGGGCCAGCCCAGGACCCGCTGCTGGGGTTCAGAGAGTTGCATTTTAAGCCGCTTCCCTTCAGACTGCAATGTCTCTATCGAAAACAATGGCACTTACTACTACTACTACTACTACTACTAGTACTACTACTACTACTAATAATAATAATAAAATCACCATCATCATCATCACACCTGCATGCTGGATCTATGGCTGCTGCGCAATCCACCATGCTTCTGTGTAACGATGGTGAGATGTTTAGGAACTCACACCCAGCTTCAAAAGCCCATAAGTTTTCAAAGAGAATTTAGTAGTTATAAACCCATGTCCATTGCTGTGTAATGTGTCCACAGTAACCAAGATGGAGAAGCTTGAGTTTTCACTGGTAGATGGATGATGGACATAATGTAGTTTACCCACACAGAGATAAATTGTTCAGCCTTAGAAATTAGGACGTTTTGACCCATGCTGTGGAATGGATGAGCCTTGAGGGTATTACACAGAGTCAATAAAGTACCAACAAAGGACACAAATTGGAGTGTTCTTTTATATATGTCTCTAGGGTGGTGAGACCTTGGGACAGGGTAGGAGGTGGTTCCAGGATGGAGAGGGACAGAAGGCTGGTGCCTACTGGGGACAAAATTTGGGAAAAATAAAAGGAATTCTTGAGGTGAATGGTAGTGAAAACCATGACCCCCATGGATGTCCATAAACAGGCTACTTGGAAATTGTCTAGTTGAAAAATTTTTTACTTTAGGAATTCTATGTCCTAAATGGGAAACCTGTGGATTGTCCACTGTCAGGGTACCTAGGTAATGAGAGGGGCAGTTCCTGACCACCAAATAGGTTCCAACTTTTGACATTTGCACTGGGAAAAAGAAGAATTGCTTTCAGTGTTCTGTCACATGTGTTTCCCTGCAGTGAGACAAGGTCTGGCTGCTAATGTTCTGTGCTGAATCTGGCTCCCTCAAAATCTGTCTCTGTCTATGTGTCACCTCTGCTTCCAGCACAATCAACTCATCTTGTCACCAGTTGAGTCAAGAGTGGATGGCTCCCCATGAAGAACTCAGATGAAAATTGGGCTATCCTAAGAGTGTCCTCTGTCAGTGTGCATGTCCCTCACCTGTCCTGGTTTCCTGTGGGAATGGGAAAGGAGTCACAATGACCCTGAATGCAGGAAATAGACTGCTGAATGAGTCATCATGGATTCGACACACTTACTGGATACCTTCTCCATGCTGTGGTTCAGACATCCATCTGAAGCATCAAGGCCTTGCTCTGTAGACACTTTCTGTTTGAGGTGGGAGTCCTGTAGATTGGTCACTGTCATGAGATTGGGTAGCAAGAGTCGGTTCCTGGCCATTAAGTAGGGCTCAGATCTTTGCACTAGGAAGAAGAGGACTTTGTTACAGAGGCAGATCCTTTCATATATATGCAAAGGTGGAGTGAGGATAGAAAGAGGGCTGAGCTTCTGATCCCGCCAAATCACTTGCCAACTGGTTAACTTGCAATCAGTCACTACTTAGTCCCAGAGTTGGGGGCACACGCTTTGCTCACATAATGGCCTACTGGATCTATTGTCCAGGAGCCATGGGGGAGTCCGTGGTCAGCTTCCCTGGAACAACCTTGGCTCCAAGAGGGCAGAGAGGCTTCTGTGACTCTGTTGGGCTCTAACAAGATCAACAGCCATAAGATACTCATCTCTCTCCTCTGCCACTGAGAGGCCACATGCCACAGATTGCTTAAAAAACACCTGACCTGTCTACTGGACATCTAAACAGATGATTGCTAAGCTGACTGTGTCTAGATGCCCAGGCTAAGGCTGCTCCCTGGATTGCACCAGCAAGCAAAGACCAAGCACCCACATTATCTGCGGACTTGCCTTCACCCTTCTGTCTCCCATGGAGTTCTTAGAAAATGTCACCCACTGCTCTAAGTGCCAGGCATAGCTACAACCCAAACCTCCATCCTTACACAACACATATACCTGTTTCCCACACTGGGTACAAGAACATGGAGGAAGGAGAAGCTACACAGAGGGACCAGGGCCAACCCTCTCAACACCAGCAATAATAACCCTGCTCTGTAAAAGTCCCCCACTCTCCATCTTTGACCAGTGTGAGACAGAGGAATACCAGAGAGCAGGCATTTCCTTCTGAAGGGAGGTTGTTAACTCACTTAGGAAATAAATGAAACATACAAGCTTCAGAAACTAAACAAAATCTACAGCTCTCAGAAGATTTCTGAAACTCACAAGATTCTCAAAGCCCCTTCCCCGGATTATGTACCTAATAAGAACTACTGAAGAAAAGAGACCACCAGCTAAGATGCCTGCACACTGAGCAGGGAACTTCTTTTTTTTTTTTTTTAATACTTTATTTTTTTTTCTTCAAGTTACATCTCAGTCACAAACCCTTCCCTATTCCCCCTTCCTATCCCGCCCTTCCACCCTCTTCCCCCCAGAAGTTTCCCCTTTCAGTCCAACAGATGGTTCCTTCTCTTATAACAGTAAATACTATACAAAACAACAGATATAAATATGCCACATTTATGAGAGTTAAATGGCCCAGTATACCTTCCCAATGTCCAGCTTATACATATTTGGCCCCTGACTTTAACATTCTACTATCTAACCATCTCCATGAGTTTAAAGGTCTATATCTGACTCAACATTCATACTAACTTGCAACACACTTTTAAGAGTATCTTCTTAGATCTATAACACCCTCTTGATTCCTAAACAACTCAAAATTTAACTATGAGACTCTAGCTGTCTATTCTTCAACCACCTCAGAGACCTGAGAGGGATAAATATATCAGCTTATATAGGAAGTACAGGGCCTGCAGCTTCCAAAACTAAGAAAGAACATACCAATGACTGCCTGGACAGTTCCCATTTTCTCTCCATACATTCCTGCATCAGTCTTCAGCCTTTGGGTCCTGTTTCTCTGACAGACATTTGTTGTAGATCAGGGATTATGAAGGACTTACCTACCCTGTCTTGGCAGAGTTAGGCTGTCGACTTCCCGAGCAGGGAACTTCTGAGATGCAACTTTCTTGAGGTGTTACCCAGGCTGGGGTGGGGGTGGGCTACTTGATGAAGCATCTGCTTTTGAGTTGTCACCCATACTCCTGTAAGTAACCCCAATAAGCTCAAATATTCACTAAGATGGATGTAGTTGGAATCTTTCCTCCTTCCTTCCTTCCTTCCTTCCTTCCTTCCTTTCTTTCTTTCTTTCTTTCTTTTTTCCTTCCTTCCTTTCTCCCTCCCTCCTCCTCTCTCTCTTTCTTCCTTCCTGCCTTCCTTCTTCTTCCTTCCTTCCTTCCTCCTCCTCCTTCGCATCCTCCTCCTTCTCTCTCTCTCTCCCTCTCTCTCTCTGTGTGTGTGTCTTTCATAAGGCCATCAGCACATTACCTAGAATAAATAGATATTTGTTCATGCCTCCCTAGGAAAAGTCACCCAACAGAAACCCACAATAGGCAGCATCCAAACTTGCAGATATATAGTTCAGTATGGACCATGGTGGGATGAAGCTAAGGGCGTGTGTGTGTGTGTGTGTGTGTGTGTGTGTGTGTGTGTGTGTGTACACGTGTACACGTTTGTACTCTTATGGTGCTGCTGCTCATAGCAAAGAACAAATTAAGTTACCAAAAATGTCACTAAGGAAGGTTTGGGTTTCTTTGGTTAATGGTGTTACCCTTTGCATCAACTGGTTCCCAGGCAACATTAAGAAGCATGAGCTGTGTCCACATGCACTGACAGAAGAAGGAGGCATGTCAGGGAAACCCAGGGCAGAACATTTCTACTCAGGACTCACATAGTCCTTCTCTGCACATTGGAGCTGCTGCAGAAAGTGATCATGGGAGCTGCAACCCTGCCCATCCCCCTTCTGCAATCAACAGGGGATTCCAATTGTTCAGTGACCTTTAGACTGTTGAGAAGCTGTGAAGGACTCTCCTACTGTCAGCTAGGAGGTAGAGAAAGAAAAAGTTGTATTTAGTGCAGTATTTTACCAATATTGATCTCATACACTGTAATTTAGAACAATAGGAACATTGAGAAATAAACTACTGCATTCCATTGTGAGTGCACATTACATGGCGTGAGCAGTGTTGGCCTTCTTGCTGGATCATTTATGATACATAATGTGTGTATTTTCTGTGCCACACTCCTAAGTCTGGGTTAGCTGCCCGCATTTGACCTTGTGCACTTTCAAAGGTAGGAGGAGACATTCTAGTGTTCCCTGATGTGACAGCTACTGCCTTAGGGATCTCTGTACCCTGTACTCACAGCATCTTCCACATCTTCTTCTTGGAAAAGCCACAATGCCAAGCTCCCAACAGCATGACAACCCAGAAAACAGCTCTACTTAACCCATCCTGTTTGACTAGTGATTCTTCATCCCCCCTCTTCTTTTCTACATAATTATTTTATATAAATGTTCATTTATCTATGGAGAACAGGAGGTAACACAACTGTATGCCTAGCTGTCTGTGTGCCATCAGCAATATACCATGGAGCCATGCATGTATTTCCCACAGTGATTCTCAGCTAACTGATCATCACAACTGCCATTTGAACCATAGTCCTAGAAGCACCGAGTCCAGACCTGACTCTTAAAATGTCGGTTGCAACCCCTTGTGGTGGCAACTGAATATGGGAGCTGCGGGGGGGGGGGGGAGGCAAGACTAAAAGATTTCTGAATGCACAGTGACCAAAAAGTAGCTCAAAATTAAATGTGTAATGAATCTGGGGTATTGCTAGCTTATGTTCATCTGTGTTACACTGGGTGACTTCACTACAACCTTGGTTCTGAACATACAATGTGGGAACTTTGCACTGCATCCTGACACAACACTCAGAGCCAATGACCACTCTCTGAAACACTTGGTCTAGGTTCAAGAATTCTCTCTTATGAATGGCAGTGTTTTAACTGTGAACATGAAGTGCTCTGTTCTTATATAAGCATGAATGGTTTAATTATAGCAAATAAAGACTTCTAATGTTTGCCTACCATCACCCCTCAGCATGTAAGTAGTGAAATGAATGAGTCTGTGTTGGTTCATCTTTATTATCACCTTGACTGGCTTTAGAATCACCTAGGGGACACACCTCCAGGTATGTCTGTGAAGGTGTTTCCAGGGAAGTTTAACTGAGGAGGGAAGAACCACCTTGAATGTCATTGGCACCGTCCATGGATCCTAGGCTAACTTAAAGGGACAAAGTCACCCAAATGGAGTGTCTGTCTCTGTCTCTCTGCTTCCTGATTGCAGACCAGTGTGAGCAGCTGCCTCATACTCCTGCTGTCATGACTTTCTCTCCGTGACAGACTGTACCCTTAAATTCTGAGCCAAAATAACCCACTTTTCCCTTAACTTGCTTTTTGTAGGGGTTAGAGAAATAGATCAATGGTTAAGGGCACTAGTGCTCCTCCAGAGGACCCAGATTAGATTCCCAGTACCCACATGATTGCTCAAAACCTCCTGTGACTCCAGCCCCAGGGGATCTTCTGGCCTACACAGGCCCTGCTACTGCAAATATATGGTACACATACATACATGCAGATAGAACATACACATACATACATTTATTTACAAGAAAACAAGAAAAAATTAAAAAGATAGTTTTTGTAAGTTGTTTTATTTAGTAATTAAATAAGTAATGAATGAAATGCTTGGATTCTACTGTATTAGGATGTTCAATTTCAAAAGTTTCTATTTCAGGTGCTGACTTAAGCTTCATGTGAATTTTGGCTTAGGATTAGAACATAATTTCCAGCAAGTTATGACTGTCCCTGACTGCACTGGTGCCGTCTTATTCTGCCCATTTACACAAAGCAGCTTCTTCAGCATTAGTGCTTGCAACATAGAAATATTTAGCAACCTTGAAAGGTGGTTGAAAAAATATTCTATATGCCACATTGTTGGTATTCAGCCAAGGTTCCTTTACATAAAACCAAATAAGGAAACCCACATATTAGTATGCAATTTTCTTTGGCTTTTAGTAAAAGGTGAAGTTATATGTGCACCAAAGAATTTTTAAAACTAAATTTACAAATTATTACCGGTAAGTATTTCGTTTTTGTGTACCTATTTTATAGGCCTACATACCTGAGATCATGTAAAACTTTCTCTGAAGAAAAGGGGTCATGAGTGAAAATTTTAAGAAGCCCTGGTGTAAGTGGGGGACACTGAAATTAGGACATCAGAGAATCTCACAAAGGGAACACCGCTGATAGCACACAATTGCATAGTGTGTGGGGGGGGGTGTGTGCAGAGAGAGAAAAATCAATTTTCATTTCCTGGGCTGTAATAGCTGTTTCTTTTTACTGTATATTTTCTGTCTGGCTTTAAAAAACAAACAAACATGAGTTTGTTCTATAGAGTAAACCCTACTACACACAATTGTATACAGATTATAAACTGTTCTGGAAATGACTTTTTATTGGTTTTTAAAAGAAGACAAGAGCTTGAGATTGATGCTCAGATGACCAGAAACTGTGAGCAAGCAGGACCTTCTACCTGTCCTGTTGGAAAGGAGAAAAGGTGTGTGGGTGCACTGGAGTGTGTGCAAGAGCTCAGCCAAGGGCTGGGGTGTGGGTGGGGAGAGGAGAGGTACTACATACTCCCCGGCCAACCATTCTCATTAGTAACCCATCTACTCACACTGCCACTTAGCGAATTCTCTTCAAATTGATTCATTTTCCTTTGCATTTAGCTAAGCAACAAGACTCATAAAATAAGTTTGACATGCTCCTGTCAGTTCCTCTACTACAGGTTAGAATAAATCCATAGCAATCAAAATCTGTGTGCTTTATGGAATACCTGTCCCCCTTCCCCCAGAGGAAACCCATGTTGATGCTGTGGGAATACTATGGAGACTAGAACAGAGGCCACAAGGCCCACAGCATGGGGACTCCATACGCACTATGTCATCCTCTTTTACCAAGTTATTGGTGGATGCCAGGGGGAAGTGGGGCTCCTGGTACAGCATCCATCAAATCCAATTTAGAGCAACAAGGTCCTGCCCATGCAGAAATCCCAAACGGACAGACATGTTATGGGATGGAGTACTGGGGAGATTCAATCCCCCTTGTTAGCACCATAAATTCAGGGCATGTTTACTTGTTTTGAAACATAGTATTAGAAAATTTCACAGCATACACCCAAGCTTCAGCAGCATACAATAGAAGGTGGCTTGTCCTTCCCTGCTGGCTCTGGATGTTCAATGCTTTGAGTCCCTACCCAGAATGTGAGTCTATACAGAAGAGACCCATTTGAATTTATTTCCTTTAACACATTTTTTTAAAAAAAAAAAAAACCTTCCTATTTGCAACTAATATGAGGGCCAGGTTTTGACTCAGGCCTCCTTCTTCTGGCAGCCAGGGCATCACTAGGAATGGTTTTCCTGTGAGTCTGGACTTCCAACACCTTAGCCACATGCCAAATATGGACCCTGTGAAGTTTGAGGAGAACACCTTGAAAGTACTCCAGGAAAGAAGCTAGAGGTGTTGGGGTGCCAATGACACAGGGTGATAAGATGCTGTAGTGGCTACAAAGAAACACGGTGATGAGAGGCTATAGTGGCTGGCTGAGCACCCAGAGTAAAGGTCTCCACTAGCTGTGAGATGGATGAGGAGTACACATTCAGTCCCTGCTGTCATCTTGCTTGGGCCATATTGCACCCCGACTACTGGCTATCAGTCCTCCCGTTTGAAGGCAAGCCCTGCTCTCCCATACGAAGACGCCATTCATTTGGGAGCGCATTTAGTGTGGCAAATCCAGGTTTTATTACACTTCAACAGGCTGAGAGATGAGTGCACCCAGAGTAAAGAACAACCACTGCAGATGGTCTGCAACAGTAAGATTAATAGCGATGGATGCTTTTCCTCCTGCTTTCTGAGCTTAACAAAGGTGTCCACATCCTTGTTTCTACTTGACCCGCATGCTGTCCTCAAGAGGCAGCATGCATTACAGAAGCACAGGATGAGAGGTAGGCATGATGTCTGGGCTTCATCTGGATGTGTCCTGCCTGGCTCCTGCATACAGACCCAGAGCACACAGCCCTGGGGCACGCCACGCAGACAGTGATGGTGAGCAGCTATGATTGCTCAGTACAGGGAAGTGAGCAAGCCCATCAGCTGCTTTTGAACGCCTGGTTAAATCCTTTAAAGGCAGCACTCAGGGGAATTCATATTTAACTGATGGAACCGAGGAAACCTTATAATTTAGCTATCACTCTGCTCCATAAATGGGAAGAAGGAAGTAAAGGCAGGCACCAATGCTGGGGACTGGGTACTCACTGTGTGGCAGGTCTATGAGTGCCCCATTTCCACAAACTTGGAGGCCATGAGAACCACTCACTCTCTTTCCCCAGGCATATTGGCTGTGTTATACCAGGGTCATGTTCTAAAGGCTGTGAAGTCCAAGAAGATGCACTGGGTAGGATTGCCCTCTGGCTTAGTGATCAGGGCCACAGAAAAGGTTAGACTACTAGGTAAGGTGTAGGCTGGGAAAGGGTACAATGCAGTAATGATGTTAACATGTTCACACTTTTGTTCCAAACAGTTCATGTTACAGAAATGCTTCCCAAGCATGAGGCTGCTGAAGGATGCTTACCAGTGCCGTCTGTGAGACAATGGGAATGGGATTCATAGAAAGAAGGGAGAAAGAACAGAAGAAAGGATGGGGGTAAGAAAGAGACAGAGGAAGGCAGCAAAGGAGGGAAGAAAAGAGAAATGGAGGAAAAGGAAAAAAGTAAGAAAGGACATGAAAGAAAGAAGTGAGAAAGGAAATAAGTAAGTGAACAAACGAATTAATGAATAAATGAATAAGGGAATAAACTGAACTTTATGCCAGGGGATAGATTTTCAACCACACTAGGTGGTACACTGGAATAAAATTTCTGTATTGGTCCTTTTCTTGTCTTGGTACCCAAGTATCTGACAAAGTAACTGAAGGATTTATTTTTACTCTTGGTTTGAAGGGACAGTCTGTCATACGGCAGGAGGCATGGTTGAGAAGGGATGGTGGCCAGCAGCAGGAGGTGTGGGCCCCTGCAGCTCCTTGCCTCCTCACATCTCAGAAGATCAGGATATAAACAACTGACAGAAGTATGGTGGGGTTATACAACCTGAAGGCCCTCTCTGAGCCACTTCCTCTAGTGAGATCCCACCTTTTAAAGATTCCACAGTGTCCGCAACAGCAATGCCAGCTGGAGACCAAGCGTCCAAACACACAAGCCTGGGGGGCACATTTCACACCCAAACAAAAGTATTACATGATTGACCAGGAAACTTTTCATTACAAATAAAAAGAAAAATTCTAAAGCTAAAGGGGAATGAAGTGGACATATGTGCAGGATGGTCACTGTGGAAGTTTAGTAAAAAGCCCAAGGTGAAGCTCATCATAGAGTGTGGCTCTGTTTTTGTTTTTAAAACCGCACATTATAAATAAATGCAGATTGGATTATTTGGTTTCTTGGCATTTAATTTCTTGAGTTCTTTGTAGATTTTGGATATTAGCCCTCTGTCAGATGTGGGGTTGGTGAAGATTTTCTCCCAGTCTGTAGGCTGCCGTTTTGTTCGAATGACAGTGTCCTTTGCCTTACAGAAGCTTTTCAGTTTCATGAGGTCCCATTTATTGATTGTTGGTCTGAGAGCCTGAGCTGTTGGTGTTCTGTTCAGGAAGTTGTCACCTGTGCCAATGAGTTTGAGGCTTTTCTCCACTTTCTCTTCTATTAGACTTAGTGTGCCCAGTTTTATGTTAAGATCTTTGATCCACTTGGACTTAAGTTTTGTACAAGGTGGTAAGTATGGGTCTAACTTCATTCTTTTACAAATGGACATCCAGTTGGACCAGCACCATTTGTTGAAGATGCTGTCCTTCTTCCATTGTGCCGTTTTGGCTTCTTTGTCAAAAATTAGGTGGCCATAAGTGTGTGGGTCTATTTCTGGATCTTCAATTCGATTCCATTGATCTACTGGTCTGTTTCTATACCAATACCATGCTGTTTTTACAACTATTGCTCTGTAGTACAGCTTGAAATCTGGGATGGTAATACCTCCAGATGTTTTTTTATTGTACAGGATTGATTTAGCTATTCTGGGCTTTTTGTTGTTCCATATGAAATTGAGATTAGCTCTTTCCAAGTCTATAAAAAATTGTGTTGGTATTTTGATAGGAATTGCATTGAATCTATATATTGCTTTTGGTAGGATGGCCATTTTTATTATGTGGGATGAGGGTGGGAGGGTGGGACTGGAGGGGGAATAGGGAGGGGACTGCGATTGAGATGTAACTTGAAGAAATAAAAAATAAAGAAAAAAAAGAATCCATTTAGTATTAGTTAACAGATCGATTCCAACAGTTTCAGTTTTGAGAAAGGGTCTCACTTGCAATTAGCAGCTCCCCGAGGATGGTGACCACTATGTAGCCAATAGGAATTGGCAGAGTTATTAAGGACATTGGGGTGGGAAGGTAGAAAAAAAGAATTTGGTTTAATATTTCAGTTTTATAAAATCATATAATTTTATAAATCATAGTCTAAACAGAAGAATTTAATATGGCAATCCAGTATGCTAGCATTATCAGTTAAATGAAGATGCTGGGATTGGTAGCATGATTATCAAACATAGACATTTATTTTTTTATTTGGTTAATGCATGTTAAGTAATATATCCATGTTACCACCCCTACAGACTTCATTTAAAGTGTCATAATGCAGGGACAAATTGGGGAGCAATGTTGCATAATCCTATGATGTACAAGAGTGGGAAAAACATGCCTGCCCTTGTTTTCAAAAGAAGTCTCCTAGATATTTTCTATATCTATACTATATGTAAAATAAATTTGTATAAAATATAGCCTCTGAAACCATGTATACAAAAAAGATGTCTTTAAGTTTATCATTCAAATCCAAGAATGAATGTTATATTAGAATTTCTTTTAAATACTAGTTTACCTGATTGATAACATCTCATAATTCTATTTTTGTTTACGTATTTGTAAAAATATATAAATTTCTTTATTCTTTGTATAAAAAAAATAAATAAATGCAGAGAGGTGAATGAGAAAAAGGTGTGTGTAGAAAGGACCCTGAGGCTACAGTTGCGTGATAAAGTCTCACCTGCTGGGGATTCCAGTTGGTGGCCTCACTTCCAACGCTGTCCCATGGCTTTGGTATCTTGAAGCTGGACTTATTAGTGAAAAGGATTTCTCTCTCCTCCCCTCCTCCCCTCTCTCCCTCTTTCTTCCCTTCCAGTTCCCTCCCTTTCTCTCTCTCTTCTTTTCTCCTCTTTTTGTCTCTAAGATAAAGACTTCTGTGCATGGTTCTACTACACATAGTAATCAACATGTGTAGATTACTATATTTAGAACCGATCCTGGTATGTCTGAGAGAGCTAGCAAGGTGCTCTGTGGCTGGGAAGTCTACGGTGCTCTTGCACAGGTTGTAGGCATGGTGCAAATGAGATGGGATGCCTACTTCTTGCCAGCCAAACCACTCTGCCAAAGATTTGGGACCAGCAGCTCCCAGACATGGGGGTGGGGCATTCCTCTTTGTTATTGAATGATTCCAGGAGCAGTCTTCTGCACCTCTGCAACTGAGGAATGTGGCCAGCCCGTTCTGGATTGTGTGAGAAAATATTCTTGTTTGCCAGTGCTCCGTGCTCTTAGCAGTGTGGGCTGCTGTAGCTCCCTGGGCAGGCAGATCATGCCCTGCTCTGCACTTGGTGCCACTCCCAGGGTACCCGCCACAGTCTCAGAGCTGTAGCCCATGGAACTGGAGAGATAGACACAGATACACTGACCTGGGGTTACTGCCATGATTCTGTTCATATGGAAAGGTACTTAGGCAGGAACCAACTAGGAACAGAGGGAAAATACAAATATAAAAAAAGATATATGAATTGTCCTGGAAGCTGGGAAGGGGCAGCATCAGGCAGTAAGGTATCTACTTAGGTGACACAAAGCACAAAAGGTGTTTTCTGTGAGCCTAAAACAAGACAGAGCCAGGGTTTGCTGCAGAGCACTGTCCGGGCACCAGGTGATGATTCCAGAAGCCGTAAACCTGAACATGAGCTCGTCACCCCCAGGTTAGGGTTTGGATATTACAGCCCTTGGAAAATTATACTACAATCAAATGTATCAAATTCTATAACCAGCAATTTCAAACTGCGCATTCCAAATTGATATATTCTGAACGCATGAAAGGACTTGATCCCGGCTTTGAAATCAGCCGTTCTCTGTACAATGCCGTCTGACTCAGAAACGCGGCGGGGTCCTTTTCCCTCCTGCACCTGGAGCTTCAGAAATGTCAGTGGCTCATCGCTGACAGGTCTGGCTCATGCTGGAGCTGTTCTCAGTCTGCAGCACCAGGACAAAGCCAGGGAGGAAGGCAGGGAGAGAGCCACGCACACAAACCCGGAACAAGGACGCTGGTAACCACGGACAAGCATCGAAGAATCAGGCTGGTGTCTGCCTTTAACTCACCAATAGTTCAAGATGATCAGAGAAGAGAGCCAAAGAGTGAGCAGGGCCCGGGATGGAAGAGGGGCTCTGGATCCTGCTGCTAAAATTACTACTGCTTCTGTAAAATGCTTCATGGTGAATTAAATGAATTAAAACGGAAGGCAATACCCTAGAGGGGCAAATCCACTACTCCCATTCAAACCATGGAGGAAACACCAGTCAGGTCTGGGCGATCTTTGGCAAGTGGCTCAGGTGAGGGGGTCCTTACACTACACCCTACATGGGGAGGCAGGTGCTTAGGGATGAGCCCTGTGCCAGCTGCTGGGACCAGTGGCCAGGTGACATCGATGTGGCTGATGCTGTGTCTTGACAACACTGTTCCTGTCACCTTGCCTTAGAACAGGTGTTTCAGGGCAGAGGGTGGCAAGGGGTCAGTCTGCAGTCAGCCAAGTAGAAACCACTCAAAAAGGTTCTCTCTGACTGGCACTGAACCACTGGCAGTAACAAGCCATGGAGTGTGGTACCAGTCACTTGGAAATACCCCAGATAAATCACATATTTAAATTTATTGTTGAGAAAAGAAGCCGTCTCCAGAGTACACTGGAAAAGCACCATGCCATCCATTCCCTAGCTGGAGAATGGAGAGCCTGAGTGAGCGACTCAGGAATCCAAGGGGAGGGGGCTACAGGGAGAGGTACAGAGGGTCTCCTTCCATAAGGTCACTAGACAGAGCCATGGAGTGGGAGCACAGTGGCTCTGAGAGGGTCATGGAGTCCTCCCACCTGCCTGCCTGCTTTACTGCTGCATGGTAGGACCCCAAAGCTCTTCGTCTGGCTCCCCTAGGAAATCTGTTCTTCTCACTAGGCAGCAGCTGCTCCTAGGATCAAACTAGTTCTCAAAATGCATGTTTGTTTGTTTTCTCATTAAACCTTAGAAACTGTGTCCAAGTGTCAGTTAAATAATTTTCTCAGCGACTCAGAGAGGTCACCCAAGTCCCTATTTACTCTTGCCACTGACTGGAGATCTCAATTCCACCTTCCAGTGCCCTGACTTGTCCGTGGCTACTCCTCTTTGTGCATCCTCCCTCTTGGAGGGAATATTTACCTGAGGAGTCACCACTACATGGTCCTTTGATCACCAGCTGTCTCTTGTGATTTATGGACACTGTACTCCTCTCCTCAGAGGCAGATCTCTCCTTTGTGTCTCAAGCAGCTTGTCCCTACCCCTCTTCCTAGCAGAGTGCAAGACCCTTTGTCCTAGCTAGCTTTGTCAACTCAACACAACCTAGACTCTCTCTTACTCTACCAAGGACCTTCCTAGATTAGATTTCCTGTGAGAATGTCTCTAGGGAATTGTCTTGATTCTTAATTGGTATAGGATGGCCTTGCCCACTGTGGGTGGCACCATCCCCTACCTTGGGCAGATTGTCCTGGGCTGTAATACAAAAGCTAGCTAAGCAGGAATCTGCAAGCAAGCCAGCTAAGAAGCATTGTTCCTCCAGGGTACCTGCTGTACTTTCTGTGAGTGAGTTCCCTGGTCAGAGGCGATGGTGTGGAATTCAGCCCTGCCTTTAAGTTCCTCCCGACTTCCATCAGTGATGCAACCTGCTGGCACAAGACAAATACAGCCTTTCTTCCCCGGATTTTCTTTTTATTTTCCAACAGCAAAAGAAAGGAAACCAGGATAGATCTCCCACCCGGATAGATGGAGCCCAACTTCAAGGTTCAGAAATGAGTTAGACCCACAAAATTAGGATGGCAGAGACTGAATACCAGGCTGTCTCTGGAACAAACTGGACACAGAAATGACATTTCAGTGATAAAGCAGAAAAGACTGAGCTTGCAGGGAGAGGAGAGGCCACGAGGGAAGTCCAGGAAAAGGGGGCTTGTAGCATCTTTCAGCAAAGCCTGGAACTGGGTCTTGTGCAAGGTGATCAGCTGGCTCTCAGCTCTATTAGAGCCAGGACTCTTCTTTAATCTTTTTGCATAAAAGACTCCTAAATATTTTAAATCAGTGTCACCACACAAGCTGGGCACAATGATTATTTGTCACAGCTGAATGAATGAATGAATGAATGAATGGACACACTTGAGGAAAAGACCATCCAAACAAAGCATTTGATATACAGGGCACCAGTTTGTTACACTGTGATCCAGAGAATCATTGAGCTTATGGGAAATGACAACAGAGGTCCACTTTCTAGTCCTGTCCAGCGTATCACAGCAGTGAGTCCACCCCACAGCAGTGTTTGTGAATTGCAGCTTGTGCAAGGGATCCTGCCCAGTAGAGGAGGCCCCGTCCTCCAGTGTGAAAAGCAATCCTCGATATTTTGATGCAAGTGAAATAGTAGGCACTGGTGTTTGAACTTGAATTTGTCAGAGACCACGTGGTTTTTACGCATTATTCCTACACCCATCACCCTGTACCTCATTCCAACCAATCCTCAAATAAGAAACAGTGCCTTGGCTTCATACCACACAGTACAGAGCTGACTCCTGACACCCTCTCTCCTTCCAAAAATACTCTGATGCTTTTGAGTGTTGACAGTGAGTCTCAAGCCAAGGAGAACTTACTTATGTGAGCTGGGGATGGGACTAGTGAATTCTTCCAATTTGGAACAAATATGAGGACAGATAGCTCACTTTTCTACTCTGGGACAGGGAGAATTACTTACAAACAATTATATCTAAGAATACTGTTCCTGAAGTATAAGTCTTTGCCACAGGGAAAGCTCTCTGGGATTGGTGATAGACACTTTGTTGTCTGCCTCTCTCAGGGAGAAAGTCTTAGCTGTGTGGGACCCTTGGCAAACCTGGACTTGCCTTGAGTAAGAAGCTCCATGAATGGTTTCATTGGGTTGTATCCACTGAACAGATTTATGTCCTGTGCAGAAAAGCACTTCCTCCCTCTCCTCTCTTATCTCCTCCCCTCGCTCCTCTCCCTCCTCCTCCAAGGTGAACACTTGACTATACTACTCCTTCTAGAACAGGAGTTCCAAGTTGCATGTTGCCTGACACCCTTTCTGGAGCAGTGCAGAGTGGATACAGCCTTCAAGGAAAGTTCTGCCTGTAGTCCAGGGCCATGTGGTCCCAGTCGTGCCATGATAGATGACTGAGATCACAACACTGTTTTGGGATTCAGTGGTGAGAGTCATTTAAGGTGTCCAGATCATGTGACCATGATGGATACTATTAATCTTAATTATCAACAAGACTGGATTTTGAATTACCTAGGAGACACATCTTTGTGAGTCTATAAGGATGTTTCAAAAGAGGTTTAACTGAGAAGGAAAGGCCTGAATGTGGGTTGCAGCATCCCATGGGCTGGGGGCCTGGCCTGAATAAAAAGGACAAAGTGAGTGAGCACTAGCGTTTATTACTACTACCTGCTTCCTGACTATAAATGCCATGTGACCAGACACACCATCCACATGCCCCTGCCATTGTGCCTTCCCTGCCACAATGGGCTGTACCCTCAAACTGTGAGCCCCTCAAAAGCAAAAAAATCTAACCCTTCCTTACTTAAGTTGCTTTTATTTTTTTCTATTTAATATTTTAAACATTTTATTTTATTTTAATCTGTGTGAGTATTTTGCCTGCATGTATATATGTACCTGTGGAGGCCAGAAGGGATGTTGGGTCCCCTAAAAGTGGAGTTATGGATGGTTATAATCTGCTGTGTGGGTTTGGGGAACTGAACTTGTCCTCTGTAAGAACAACATGGTCAGGAACCTTCTCACGGTATCGAGGAAAGTTAATACAATGACTGAGAAGAAGGAAGCTACCTTTAGATCAAGGGTTCTTAGCCTCATGTGAGAACCTGTGAGGACTGGCATTGCCTAGGCTCCCCTGGCCTCCTGAGCCAGCTGTCCAGGCCGTTCTGAAGGGCACACAGTGCCATCTGTCCCTCCCCCCACGCCTCTTCTTAAGGCAAATGTTCTGTGTTTTGCTTTGTTTGTGTCAAATGCTCATGCTATGGATACTATTGGAACTGGGGACATTATCACTGACCATCAATGGTCAGCAAGGTCCAGTTCTGAAGTCTGTGTGAGGTCACTTACCGAGTATGTCTGGGGTACCTCCCCTGCAACGCACTGCCTCAACATAGCTAACAAGTGAGACAGAGATGCTTTTGGGGAATTCTCCATCTTTCTTTGCTAGACAGGGCAGAGGACTCTGGGACATTCTTAGCACCACGGGGTCAGAGGAGGCCAAGCTGCAGCAAGAAACCTCCACAGACTGCCTTGGCCACTGAGCTTTCTTGTTGCTTGCTGCCAAAGTGCACAAGAGGTACAATTAGTCACTCAAGGCCAAATCCAGGGAGGAGCCTCCTCCTCCTAGTTGATCCTAATGTCCCCAGGCTTGCCATGGATGAGGTTGCCATGGTGACGTAGGAGATAGAATTTGGATGAAGACTGTACAAACGTTACAGTGAAGAGACAGTTCAGGGAGGCTCCACACACACTGCTTCCACAGCATGGGCAGCACACAGCACGAAGGCAAGCCACCTCAGTCTGCCATGAGCCCAAAAGGTCAAAGCCACACACACAAGGATTTGTCCCCATACCCCAGCATTCCCAGTTACCCCATGTGCAATGTGTTTAGGAGACTGATTTATGGCTGAGTGGCTGGCAGCTCCTGCACATACTGGGCCACAGTGGTCCTGACTGCACACCAGCGGGCGTGGGGTGGGGTGGGGTTCCCAAGGATTTTCACTAAATTTCAATGCATGAAATTACATTTAATTACAAATTTAATGTGAATGAATGTAATCAGGTAATCAGGATGTGTGACATTTACAACCTGTAGCGGTGTACCTCTGATGTGTGAAGCCAGGTTGGAGTTCTCGCTGAACTTCGTGGAGAAAGACACGGCGCAGCGAAGGCAGATGATTGCAAAGTTCACATCTCCATCCCCTCAACATGTCATTTATGAAATGCTGTGTTTAGCCAATACTTTTAACAATTTGCTAAATATGTTTTGTAAAAATCAAACAATTTCATAGTTAGTGGAGTGCTAAAAAAGCCCCAGGATCTATCCTCTTGGCTGTATATAGCTCAAGCAGCTGACGACAGGAGCCGCCTCATTATAAGTCATTGAAATCAGGGATCCAGAGCAGAATTGCTGATGGTGCCTCACTGGAAACCAGGGCTCCAGCATCACCAGATTCCTAAACAGCACTGCCCAGTGGCTGCTCAGGCTTGAGATGGTCTGGCCTCATTCCTCCTGGACAGCCTGTAGGTGTATTCCCATGGCTTGCAGGTGGAACGTCCTGAGAGTAGGTACACCTGCCTTTCTAGGCACCCAAACAAAGGTCTTGATGTGTAGTGTGGTGGTCTGCCAGCTGCTTCAAGGAGCTCTTGCCTTGTAGAGTAGCGCCTCTGTGTGTCTTGGGTGCTACCTTGGGGCCTGGAGCAGGCCTACCTGTCCTTAAGTTAGGGCATTTTGTCCTTCTTTGTTCTGCCTGATGCTTTCTGGAGGGTTCCACTTGGATATTGAAAACACTGAAAGTTGCCAGTCCCTGGGGGAAAGAATGTCAGGTGCCACCTGGTTTGGTGTCTAGGTTAGACTGTAGGGGACAAGCCAGAGGGATCTAGAAAGAAAAGGCTGAGAAAATTCCCTGAGTCAGGGATGCCATAGATCAGCCGCACAGCATACAGCCAGCAGGTGCTGCTCAACACAGCAGCCTCTCAGGACCCAGCTGGCCTTTGTGGGCTGCTGTCCACACCTTCAATGTCCTGGTCACTTTTAGCAAGACCAGGTGCTTGTGGACAAGTAGCCACCTGCTATTCTCCTTTCCTACCTGCCCCTCACATATTGAAAAGGAAGGTGAACCTCCACCTGCCCTAAGCTCTGTGTGGTGCACCATCTCAGGTAATAACCCCTTCTAGGCCCAACAGTAGAATTGTTGAGCTTCAGTGTACAACCTACAGGATGAAGAGGATACACTAAAAGCAGCAGGGCTCTAAGACTTCCATCTGTCCATTTGTCTATCTATCCATCCACACTCTCATATATCTGGTTCTACATATCTCAGGATGAAAATTAGACACCGCCCCACATCATATGCTAATATGACTTCTAACTCAAAATGTTACTCTGTTCTTCAGAGTCAACAGGGATTCATCTGCACACTTGGCCTTTTCTTCTGGGGCATATGGCTGGACTTCTCTCTTCCTCCTGGCAGGTAGGATCTCTCACATGTCTTGTTCTGGCTATTACACAGGAATGAAGGGAGGCACACTACATTTACATCAAGTCTCTAATTCTGAGTTCGACTCCACTATCTCATCCCTATGTGATGAGCTGAAGCTCACATGGAGGATTCTGCAAGCACCAAAAATATCTAGAACCCCGTTGAGCCCATCTGTCTGACTGGCCTTGCCTTTCCCACAAAGTGGAAGTGCTAGAGGTCTGGGCTGTTTGTTACAGCAGCAGGACCCAGCATTCCCTGACTTATGCAGAAAGCATGTCCTACAACTGTCACCTTGAAAACGAGAATCAAATTTTCAGACCACTGCAAAGCTGAACATTTTGTGTAAGTAGAATAAGCTAAGGTCTATAGCTGCCACAGATAAGAAAACGTAGGCAGCACAACCATTCAAAACTGTACTATGAGTCTGCTTGCTGGGAGGAAATCTCATGCCCACTCCTACGGCACTGGTGAAAACCCATGGCTGAGGGGTTCTTGGCCTCAGGCTAGAACTGCTATTGTTAGTGTGGTGTATGGTCGAGCTGTCCAGTTGTCTTGTACGTATTTACATTTGTATCATAGACTTGGGCTGCTATCAACCCTGGTCAGAGAAGCTCCTTTTTGTGGTGGGCAGCAGTAAATAGAGAGGGTGCAGAAGTTGGTGCTAGAATGAGAGACTGGGTGCTCAGCTCTACTTGGGACATTTGTACCACCCCACCCTCCCTCGCCAACGAAAGCTGGGGGAACATTGAGGAAGAGGAGGTGGACAGAAAGTAAGAGTTAGATGCTGGAGTGATGTTTTTGTGCTCAGTGTGAAGGTTGTCTTTGCATATTCAGATGCTGATTTCTGTACCAGCAGAAAGCTGAGTTCAGACCAGACTTTGGGATTCTTGAGGATCACCTGTCTCAGTGTTTGTAAAGGTTCTCCATCACCTTCTGATTGGTTGAATAAAGATCTGAACTGCCTATAGCAAAGATAGGAGATAAGAGGCAGGACTTCCAGAGAGATAGGAACTCCAGGAAAGAAAGAGGTGAGAAAGGGTTTGTCTACAAGACACGAAGGAAGTTGAACATAGGAAACTGAGGAAAGGTAATGAACCACATTGAAGAACTTAGATTAATGTCTATGGGTTAGCATAGATTATAAGAGCTAGTTGGGAGCAACAGTAAGGTAAGGCCTAAAGCTACTATAAATAAATTTAAGTCTCTGTGTCATTATTCAGAGCTGGAGCAGACATACAAAGTCCTTGCGGTTTCATCTGGAGGATTGGGAGGAGAGAGGACTGGGAAATGTTGTCTTTGGGACATGGAATGGCTGCTGTGGTTACTAGACCTGCACAAGATCAAGCTAGACAAAATTCTGGCATAGGCAAGGCCGATGATCTCCAGGCCCCACCCCTTACTGAGGAGCTATAGGTAGTGTATTGTTTAATAGAAGAAAGAGAGTAACTCTTTTTTAAAGTGTGGCCACTGATAGGACTCCCATGCCCCAGTGGATGGTCCTACTCTTCTGCACATATAGGCACCATTAAGTAGACTTAGTAGTTCTTTTTATGGTCTTGTTGGGGATGATGTAGGAGGAGTTGGAGAAATAGGGAGTAGATATGAGTATATATCATTGTATACTTGTATGAAATTCTCAATAAGGAAAAGTATGAAAATAAAGTTGAATTATAAATTTTAAATGGTATGTATGAAGGAGGCATATGAAAAATGATTGGAAGGACCCAGTGACTCCTGACCTAGAGAAGCAAGAAGCAGAAGTGCAGGCCAGCAGCCATTGTGGTCGGACTGTATCTGCAGACCTTATGTGAACTGCTAGCCTTTGGTCCACCAGGTGGTAGCTGGGTTTGGGTAGGACCCTCCACCAGTCTGCATGAGTGGAAGGATGGAGCAAACAGAGGTGGCTGAGGAAGAGACTGAGTTCCTGCAAAGAGGGCTTCAAGGATGTGCGATGCCAATCACAGTGTGTCTACCAGTCCCTTGAAGCGGTACTGTAAGAGCAGACGGCATTGTTCTTCTGTCTTTCTTTGGCTACTGACTTCACACTGTGCCCAGGTCTAGTTTTAATTTCAACAGGTGCCAGGGACTTTGGTGAGCGAAGACAGAAAGGGTCATTCATCATTAAATTGCTACTGTCTCACAGGCTGCTCATCAAAGTGTCACTGTGGCTCTGTCCAGGCCAATTTGTGCATGAGTCCCCCGATGGGCACAATGATTTATTCATTTCTCCCCAAAGATGGGTATCAAATGGACCCCATTAGATGATGGATTTCAGCTCATTTGAATGATTGCTCTGCCCATGCAGCCCTGATGGAGCTCAGGGCCTGGGAACTGGACACCTAACACCAGAGTCCTCGTGGGAACCTGTCCCTAAAAGGGCCAGCTTCATGCTCAGAGTTTGGCATTGCTGGTCCAGGGTCCTGCTGTGTAGGCAGTGGGGCAGGGACACCAGCTGCAAGCAAAGGCCCCCTCTTCACACTGCATGGCCTCAAGTGTATGCAGAAACTACTGTGCCTGGGGGAAACACAAGCCAGGCTGTGGAGAACAGAGTGGGTGTGGCAAGAAGCTGCCCCAGGGTTCCACTCTGAAGCCACCTTCTCTTGCCTCCGTCAAGATCCCCTTGGAATGAAAAGGGACATGGAGAGAGTAGGCTGGAAGAAAAGGCTCTGGCTTGTCTCTCTTGGAGATGGAAAACAACCAGGAAATTGTAACTCTGCTGCTTTCAAATTGTTAATCAATAGAGATGGTTATTTGTTGTTGTTGTTTTTTTTAATGAACTTCCAACTGAAGTTCAGTTTTCTGACCTGATGGGTCTAGATGAACAAAATGAGCTTGCTGGGGACCGCTAGCAATGTGTGCCTGGCTGCCAGAAGCCAGGCAGAGTGGAAAATGATGTGAGTGCAGACATTTCTGATCCAAGAACAGGGTTTGTGACAGAAAGACCCTGGGAGACAGGAGGGTACCAGTTTTGCAATCAGATGGTGGTCATGCTGACTCAATGACTCATCTGCAAAAATAGGTCTAACTATCCCACTTCATGGAACTGCTTTGAGGCAAAGACAGGCCCTGGTCCAGGTGGGATTGATTTTCTTAGGGTTCCTATGGTTTACATGGGTGAGGCTTGAGTCAGGGGAAGCTGGTTATGAGCCCAGCCATGTTTGTGACTCCTCTGAGCACAAACATCTCCTTCCCACCCATTCCTGAAAACACCCCAGGGACCATGGTCAGACCAGCAACAAGAAGACAGTGATGTAAGCTGGCAACTAGCTTCCAAATCCTGTGCAACCTCCAGAAACTCTGATAGCTTAGAAAATGTGTGCTAATCCTGTGTACCTTAATTTGCATATTTTCCAGTGTTAATGAGTTGAGAGCTACTAGGTGACTCTTGGCTATGTCTGCCTAGGGCTAGCTGCAGAACAGACCACAGGAACAGCAAGTGTCAAATATGCAGTCAGTGGGTGCTGACTTGAAGTATCTGCTTGTGGCAGGTCCTTGATGGTTACGGTTTCTGGTTTTGCAACCATCAGCAGATTCCAGTGTGTTCTAGAGGAAAACGCCAGGATGACTTTATAACCTCCTCTTCTATTTACTCAAAGAGAGCAAATATATATATATATATATATATATATATATATATATATATTATTTATGTTCTAGCTTTCTCTGAGCACATACACTCTAATTTCCAATCCTACCAATTCCATAAATGTGTGGGAGACAAGTACCTGCAGATGTGGTAAATTGTGTGAAGCAGATGTCCAATTTTGTCCACATTAAATTACAAGCTCCTGCTGGGAGCCTAAGAGGCCTTCTGCCATCGGCTGCTGGGCGGTAGCCAGTCCCTGAGGTTCACCTGCTGTATCCATGTCAGCCAGCAATGCATCCTCAAGGCCCAGACAACGTCTCTCCATGGTGGCACAGGCTACGATCCTGCCTGGCATTCTGTTTAGATAAAGTGATGCTCATGTAGACAGGCTAGTGACATCATTACTGTGGAGGTCACAGCTGTCACAGAGCAGAGCTTCAACATAAAGACAAGAGGGGAGAAAAATGCTCTAGAACCTTCTGGAATCTTATTCCCAATTACTTGAGTTGGCAGCAGAAAGGGCTCATGCAGGGAAGAGAAGATGATTCAGTAGACAAAGAAAGAGTGAGGGCCTGAGTTCAGATCCCCCAGAACCTGTAAAACCTATGCAAAACCCATGTGGTTGTACACATCTGTCATCTCGTCATACCTATGATAAGATAGGAGGTGAGACACGAGAATCCTCAGATGCTCAAGAGTCAACCAGCCTGTCATATTGAAAACTCAATAACAAGAGATCTTTCCTCAAAACAGGGAAAGGAGAGGCTCAGATCTGAGGCTGTTCTCTAACCTCCGCATATGCACTATGGTTCCTGTATACCTACTCATCTTCAAAAC
>CAJQZJ010033015.1:7494369-7514686 GCA_907164525.1 Lophiomys imhausi | reverse complement strand
CTCCGCATATGCACTATGGTTCCTGTATACCTACTCATCTTCAAAACAGTCACAGTCACACTAACTTTCTCACATACACACTACAGCACGCACACACACGTGCCCACACAAACGCACACACACACACACACACACACACACACACACACACACACACACACTCTACACATATATACCATAAAATAAAAAAGAGCTTGTGTAAATGATTACTCAGTTTCCCAGGTTGCTTTCCATCCAGTTCGCTGTGGGGTCCCAACACGGTCTCCTCAGTGTGATGTGCAGGAGATGTGTTTGTCTACAGCACAGGTCCTAGAGTCTCATGCTGCTGACCTGGGAAGGGAGCCCCACAAGCTCACCAGGGCACAGAGCTACAAGGAAGGGGCCTCAGAAAGCAGGGAACACAGAGAGGAGAGGGGAGGGCTGAATAGCTCGCAGCTCAGGATGGACCCTGTGGATGTGGGACTCTGAAGAACAGACAGGGCCTTGCTCCTGGATGGCAGAGAGGGAAAGCTGGAAGGCCAAATCCTGGCTTTGAGTGATCTTCCCCAAATGCTCTGGGATCTCAGATCATGTTACTCTCACATCACATCTCCCCAGCATTTCTCCTTATCAGACCATTTTGCCCCTCCTCAGTCATATGTCTTCAGTGTTCTCCCTCCTCCCCAAACCCTCAGCCAGTACTCAGATTGCATCTCTATTTCCAGCTTCTCCCTCCCCCCAAGTCCCTCAGCAGCTCCAGCTCTAAGTTTAGTGATGCTGGTTTGTCAGAACCTGAGGACCACATTGGTGTCAGACCCTTTAACCCAGTAAGGTACCAGAGCAGTGAGATTGGGCACTGGTAGTGAGGTGTCCCCTACCTGCAGCCTGGCAGGTTGACTGTGGAGTTGGGAAATTCTGTCACACATGCAGAATATCAGCTCATTGAAGTCTGAGTGACACATGCTCATCCCTTACCCATCATTACACATCTTGTCACCTTGTCAACTATCTCATTTTGGTCATTATTCTTTCAACTTCTTTATAGGCCAAGCCTTTCCTTAGAGACACTAACGATACACACACACACACACACACACACACACACACACACATTAACTTAAAAGATTCACATATACTAAGTCCCTGATACAAAATGCTGCATTTGAATAACACCTACATGCATGCCCCCTTACACACTGATAATATGTACCTGTAAATGCATACTGTGCAAAGAGCTATGTACTATATTGTTTGGGGGCTAACTATGAGAAAAATGTTCATGTGAGTTTGAAACAGAAACGGTTTGGAGGTATATTTCTAATTTGGAGTTGGTTGAACCTGTGGAGTGTAGACCAGTGAATGTGGAGGGAGATGGTTCTGCAGGTACCTTAGCCCCTAGAAACTGGGGTGAGAGGGCAAAATACCCTAACAGTGGCTGACTCCCTGCAGCTGAATGTCATGGTGTGTTGGTGGGATGGGGAAGTCAGAACTCCTTAGGCTCTGAGCCCAGTTCCCCGTCCTCCTATCCCTGTTTTGGCTCCCCAGCATAGAGGAATTCTGCTCATGGTGGATTTCAGAAATCTGGTAAGCTTGTGTGCCCTTGGCCAGCTCAGTGTCACTTCTGCATTGGGAGTCTTTCCCAGTGAGCTCTGCCTGAGACTTGCTCCTGTCTCACCCACTCTTCTCCACTCCCACAGACTATGGGCACACCATTTATCACTGTCACTTGGCAGAGTCCTGTTATTGTCTTGTCCCACTAGAGGGTGTTTGAAGTTTCCAGGTGTTTCTCTGAATTGGCTTTCCTTCAAGAATTAAATGGCTAGAATTTCTAACTCTTTCTAATGGCCATTTCAGTGTGGTGCCCAGAAAGCCCTCTATGGGGTCCATTCTGGAGGACCAGACACTGGGAGTGAGTGATGGCCTGGCTGGGGTGCTGGAGGGAAGAAATCTGCTAGGCCCATGTTGACACAAGAGGGAGGAGCTTGAGAATATTGCCAAATGGAAAACAGGATTTGGCTGCATACCTGAAGTCAGAGGAGCAAGGGAAGAAGGCTCAGGATATAGGACACTGCAACCAGAACTGGGCAGGAGGATTCCATACAGATCTTAAATGGCCATCAGTAGTTGCTCCTGTCTGGGATGATCCCTTTGACATCATTCTTGCACTTCACTGCCACCTTCCAGGGTGTAAAGCCATGTTCCTCTACTTTTGCCATAGTGTCATTTTTGTCCACTAATATTGCTCTAGAATTGGTGGCCTCTCATCTCATCAGACATTGCCCTACCAGAGACCACACACCACAGAGACCCTGGTAAGTAGCACAGTGTACTGCATGAAAACTGAGAGGACCAGGGGCTCATCCTCAGTTACAGGGCCTGGACTCCTTCCTGCCTTGGCTGATGGCTGTTGGTCTATACTGGACAGAGATGGAGGAACTAAAGGGCTGGATAAGGCTTAATGCAAGATGTAGTGCCAGTGGTTAGAAACACCATGAACTCAACAGTAATGGCACAGATGGTGGTGCCCAGGCTCAGCTATCCTCTCTCCACTGTCAGCTACAGTTCCTGCGGCGACAGCACCAGCGATAAACCAAGAACTTTCTCCACGAAGAGCTGGTCAGAGCTGAGTGTCTGCCCCCACTCAACTGTGGGAAGTTGGGAAAGGGTGCTTTCTTGCTCTGTCAGGTTAACAGATTTCCTGACCACACACTGTGCGGCTAGATGTTCCTTTTTCTGGGGAGAGAGGGCTCTGCTAACTGCTCTGTTTGCAAGCATTTGCTATTTTGGTGTGATGGGGTCAGCATACCGAGAGGTCTGGGAGAAGAAATGCAGTATCTCATAGACCTTAGTAGATGGAGGACCACACAGGGAGGCACGAGGATCAAGCAGGAATATATAGTGGCCTTTCCCAGGAAACAATACTTGAGGCAGGTAAGCAGGCTCAGGGCAATTGGTCAGTAGGCTGAGTGGTATGGAGCTGTATCTAAGTGTCCAGTACTGGCTCTGAGTGACAGATAACAACCCAGAGTATAAGAGCCATGGAGGAGGTGTGAAGGGGAACTGAGCAAGAAGGTCTCAGTAGGTCCTCAGAATTGAGTCAAGGAAGCATTTAAACACTGTATCACATGCTGCTGTGGAGAGATTAGAAGACCCAAGTTATTCCTCAGAAACAATATGGGTAAGTAAACTTATATAAGGACACAGACAAAGACTGGTGAGGCAGAGGTTAGGAACAATTTGCTGCTCTTGCAGAGGACCTGGGTTTGGTTCTCAGGACCCACAAGGCAGCTCATAATCATCTATGACTCCAGTTCTAGGGAATCTAATGCCCTTTTCTGGTCTCCATGGGCACCAGGCTTGTATGTGGTGCATATACATACACACAAGACAGTCATACACATAAAATAAAAATAAATATTCTTTTTTTTATTTAATACTTTATTTTTTTTTCTTCAAGTTACATCTCAGTAACAAACCCCTCCCTATTCCCCCTTCCTAACCCTCCCTTCCACCCTCTTCCCTCCAGAGGTTTCCCCTTTCAGTCCAACAGCTGGTTCCTTCTCTTATAACAGTAAGTATTATACAAAACAATAGATATATATATGCCACATTTATGAGAGTAAATTGGCCCAGTATGCCTTCCCAATGTTCAGTTTATACCTATTTGGCCCCTGACTTTAACATTCTACTATCTACCCAACTCCATGAGTTTATAAATATTCTTAAAAAGATACATGGTATGTATTTTATTACATTTTATATGCATTACACTTTAAAATTAATGGAATATATTTTCATATTGTATTTTATGCTTGTGAAGATGCATATCTTGCTGTGACAAAATAGTGCTACTTTGAAAATCCTTTTGGATTTTAAAACAATCTCTTTCTAGCCCATAGATAGAGGGAAGATGTATTCAGGTATCACTTTGAACACCACTTAATGAAAATTATTCAGCCCCCTGCTCTGTGGAGGTGGTAGCCTAGGAAGTGGAACCCAACCTTCAAGATTCATACTTTTGAATTAAAAAGAAACCCAACAAGCAGAGGAAGAAAACCAGGATGAGAGGCATTTCTGACTCCATTTAATCTGGGGCAGAAAATAAAATAGACTTTTAAAAAAATCCCTTCTGATTAAACTGGTAGCTGACCCTTGGAATTCCAAATCTTATCCTACTGCCTTTTAAAAAGTCAGCCCCCAGACAGCCAAAGACAGCAAACTAGACAGTTAACCAGACAACCATCCAGTCAGCCAACTGACCAAGCAACCAGCACCAGCAATGTAGGCAAACAAGCAGATAAATAGTCAGCCAACCAGCCATGTAGCTATATAGCCAACCAACCAGCCAGCCAACTTGATAACCACAGTGCCAGCCAAGCATCCTGCCAACCAGCCAAGCAACTGTCCAGCCAGCACACAATCAACCAGATACTGGTGAAATAAATTTTCTAACATGTTGGATCATGGTTTCCTGTATGTTCTTGTCTTTGGGCAGAAAGCATGTGTGTTGATGAGATTTATGTCAACCTGAAGCAAGGTAGAGTCATTTTGGAAGAGAGAACCTCAATTGAGAAAAAGGCCCCATCCGATTGGCCTCTGGGCAAGCCTGTGGTGCAATTTTTTAGATTGATGATTGATGTGGGAGGGCCAAGCTCACTGTGGGTGGTGCCACCCTTGGGTTAGTGGTCTTGGGTGCTATAAGAAAGCAGGTTGAGCAAGCCATGAGGGAGCAAGTCAGCAAGCAGTACCCCTCCATGGCCTCTGTGTCAGATCCTGCTCCCAAGTTCCTGCTCTGCTTGAGTGCCTGTCCTGACTTCCTTCAGTGATGGACTGTGATGTGGAACTGTAAGCTGAAATAAACCCTTTCCTCCCTAAGCTGCTTTTGGTAATGGTGTTTTATCACAGCAATAGAAACCCAATTAAAACAACATGTGACAAGATTATCACTGTTTTCCCCCAGGAATTTTAGAAACATTCCTGTCCTCAGTCTTGGCTTGACAGGGTGGATTGTCAGGGTCACTGTGAATCTCTAACCCTCAGGACAGGAATATATCTACGGATTATCTCATAGCATTGGCCCATGGATTCCCCTTGTCCTGTGATACTGTAGTGGCCAAGATCTTCAGGATACCCTGCCCAAGGATAGGTCCCCTTGGTAGTAACCCCGCCAGGAGCTACTTGCCCCTGAGCCCATCAAGTTCTGTGAGCTCCAAATCAAGCAAGGCTCACGTACAACCCTGGGTTTCCTACTTCTCAAAGATTAGTCACTCTGTCCACTAAGACTTCACCCCACACTCAGAGAGAAAGGGAAGGAAAAAGCCATGTTACATGGCTCCCAAGACACCTAGGTACTTAGAGCTACTGCTCCATCAAGCAAGACCACCCCATGCCACTAGGATCCAGGATACTTAAAAGCATGGTCTGGCAGAGAAAGGGGTTTTGCGCCCCCTACTCTATGATGCCTAGTCACTGACACTTCTGTCCCATGAACCCACTCTGTATTTAGTGGGACAGATATTAGGAACACCCAAGTTCTTGGGACAGTTCTGTGCTCTAATGATGGCCTAACAGAACAGGGACCCACTGGTTCATTTGAGGAAAGGCTTACACAGAATGGGTGGGGAGTTTGCACGATTAATTCTAGTGAGAAACGGGTTGAGAGCCTCACTTCTTGTAAATTTCTCCAGTTAAAGCTGAGAAACAAAGGGCACTCTTCACTCCAGCCCATTGAATGCGGCTAGGCTGGGGGATGCGATTTAGACGTGTTTCACAGGCTTCCAGAGCACCCACTGTGTGCAGGGCTTGGGTCAAAGTGCCAAGGTACTAGGTGGGAATGGAGGGGAGACAAAGGCTGTTAGGAAGTGCTGGCACTGAACAAGTCCAGGATCCCCAGGGGCATAGCGAGAATCCAGTCACTGCCTGGGCAGGATTGGAGAGGGTATGTGGGAAGGAGTGACAATGTAGGGGATAGTTTGCAGAGAGAAGCCAACCAGAAACCACAGCTGTGCTTAAGAATCCACGAGACATTTGTGAGGGATCTGGCCACACCAGGCCAGATGAGGTTGTTACAGGACAATTTGCTTAGTCAACCTTTCCCTGTTTTCAACCCCACTGTCTGGGCAGAGGATAGTCCACAGCAGAGATCCCGCTGGAGTTGGGTCAGTAGAGAAAGGACTGAACTGGCCTGGGTTCTGGCTACTGCAGAGGGTCAGTTTGGGATGGGGCCTAGGTGAAATCAGGCCCGAATGGGAAGGGCCATCAGGGCAGGAATCGGAAGCCCTTCCGTGAGCTTCTGGAGGGGGCAGGACTGACATCTGCGGTCTGGATTTTGTTGTCACCCAGATATACATGGACGGCCTGGCCCCCCAGTGAGACAGGAAATTCATGTTGTGCAAATGAGGTGAAGTTATGGCAGACCCAGTCAGAGATAGGGCTCTGAAGATGCCTGCTCTTCAGCAACATGTAAAGATGTTTTGTTCTTAACATTTTGTTAGAGTTTTCTGTGGTGCTATCTTATTTTTGTGTTTTACTACAGTCTGGGCGCTGGGAGTTGGGGGCCTGCTTTTCCTCTGCGGCTTCGCCCACACTTCCTTCTGTGCACTCAGCCGTGGCTTTAGCATCTCCACCCCTGGCATTGACCCTGGCTGCTCCAATACCTCAGGATCTGCTGTTCCACCCAACACATTCCAAAACCACCAAGCCCTCCATTTACCCAGTGTTCTAGTCTTCTTTCCGCCGCTGTACTAAAACACCAGGATCAGAAATGATATGGTGGAGGGAAGAGTTAACCTGGCTTACAGTTCCATGTTATTGTCCGCCATTGAGGGAAAGTCAAGGCAGGAACTGAAAGCAGACAATCACATCACGTGCAGCGCCAAGAGCAGAGAAAGATAGAGCACCCTGATTGCTTGCTTCTGCTTGGACTGCTTCTTCCAGTCTTAGGCAATTCAGGGCCCAGCCTGAGGAATGGTGCCACTTACAGTGGGCTGGGCCCTTCTACACCAATCAACAATTTAAACAGTCACCCACAGACATGCCCAATCTGGTCTCGGCAAATCCCTCAACTGACATTCTGTGCTTAGTTAATTCTAGGTGTCAAGTGGATGGTTGAAACTAACTAGCCCACCCTGTCATGTCTCGAGGGCCCAGTTGTTCTGTGGGGCCAAACATTTCAGTATGGTGCAGAGTTTGTTCTTTTTTTCTCTCCTTGAAGGTCCTGTTATTAACCTGATTTTGGTAACATTTTAATTTCCCATGAATTGTCATTCATCTAGTACAGCCTTCTAGAGCTTGGAGCCCCTACTTCTGGACAGCAACCTCTAAAATCCGTAGGGCTGGCTAAGGCATCTGAGACATCAAATTAAGAGACATAGAGTCAGTAGTTCCTGTGCTGACCCCTGAGGACAAAGTTCTCAGAGTTTATTATTTCTTAATGTGTCAACAAGAGGACAGGAATGTGATGTGGGTTGGAATGCAGGCAGTTAGGCACATGTGGAGCAGGGGGGCCTTGCTCAGAGTTCAAAGGTATGGCAACCTTGGTCTCTCTTAGAGTCCTAGACACTACCGTTAGTCCAGTCCCTCACTGCCATTTTGTCACCAAGGATCTTGACAGCTCTGAAGGTGACAGACTGGTCACCAGCAAACGTGAGACCTATGACAATGCATCCCAGGTTCAAGGTCATTATGATCAGTGATTTCCTGCAACTTCAGCAAGTGCTGAGGACCTCGACAGGCCAGCGGATACCTCCCCAGCTCCACTGTCAGGATGTCGCATCATGAAGCAGGCCTGTATCACTTCCTATAAGTATCTCTTATCGCATAGACCACTGAGTGAAAGTTTTCCACTCCTGATGCAAACACATCATCTGACTACCTCCCTGGAAAATTCTAGAGGCCAAGCCATCCATGGTTTCCCTTGGCATCCCATGGGCACCCTAGTGTCTCACCAGGCTGCTGCAGTTGCTGCCAGAGCGACCTCTTTCACACATGGAAGACAACTGGGCTTCTTCCCGTCCAGGTACGGCACTTGGTGAGCTGCTCACTGCTGTGTGTGTCTCTCTGTTACATTCTGTCCCTCGTTGGCTTTATGAACTCCTGTGGACACGCAGCCTTCTGGGCCTTGTCCGAATCAGCATTTACCAAACACGGAAAACAACACTGACTTCAAAGCATCATTGGAGGCTACACTACGTGGTTGTAAAAATGACTTGAATGTGTTGGTTTCCCTGTTGGTTTGCAGGGCTAACTAATCAATCTCTCACAAAACACAGCATGGACAGAGTAAATAAAGCTAGTTTAAGATTCTGACAAATTGTTTTGTTCTGAAGAGCACCGAAAATTTCAGACCTTGACAAAAATTAGTTGCTGTGTGTCTTAGCTCATGCAGAAATGATTATTCCTAGATGGGTTTATAGAGAATCTGCCAAATGGACCCTATTCTATCATTTTTGCTGGCTCCTAACCAAAGTGCCCTGGGTCTGTATCACTGTGGTGCATGGGACTGTGATTGCTAGCAGTGGCAGGGTGGCTTGCCATTGTGCTGGGCACACAGCATCTTCTTGTACTCCTTGAGCAGTGTGTCTGTTTCTTATCCCACATTCTCAGGAGGTGACCTCTGAGTCCCCATGATTTCCAGAGGGACAGGGAGGCTTTGGTTACTCATATGGCCTCTGGAAATCTTAAGCTAACTGGGGACTTGTCACACTGAGAGACCAACCACATGACCCAGGAAGTTGTTCTGTGGTGTGCATTGTCAGCGGGGCTCTCCATGACCAGAAAGGGATGGCAGCTTTGTCCCAGGTCAGCAGCTTAATGAGGAGTGTCTACCCAGTAAGCATTTGGTAAGAGCGCCTTGGTGGGCACACATGAAGGTGAGCTAGGAGGGACAAGTCCCCTGCCTCCAGGGAGAGAGAGGATTCTTTCAGAATCCCTCTGTAAGGAACCTCCTCTTCCTTTGGTTTGTGCTGAGTTGTACTCATGACAAGAAAACCATAATTGTGAGTTCAGAGTGTTCCTGTGTGCTGCAAATTTGCCTTGATGAATTATCACACTGGAGAGGTCATGTGAGCCCCCGGGTTTATGGATAGTTCTCAGAACTAGGGGTCACTGGGGCCCTGAGCCTGTGGTCACCGTTTTAAAGCAGCCCTGTGCTATTGATGACTCTGTTCTTTACCCTGGAGTCTGATACTGACCCCAGGCACTTGGTGCTAAATTCACACTGCAGCCCCTGATACAGTCTCAAAGCTTTTCATAAGAAGACAAACAGTGATGAGAAAGAGTGTGTAGGAAACACCCAGGCAGCTTGTGACATGGCTGCTATCTGTCTTCCAGCCTTTGGGCCTCCATGCATTCTGGGAAAGGGGCATCCACCACCTCCAGGCAACACCATGGGAACTGCACACAGGAGTGAGATAAAGGTGTGTTCCGTCCTGATGCCCAGGACTTCTTTGGAGGATATCATACACAGGCTGAGTTAAATGACGTTCCCACCTCACTGTCAAATAATGAAAACAAAGTGTCCAGTAGACCCAGGAGAGGGCTGAAAGGCACATGGGAGGTGACAGACACCACCTCCGTGATACACATATGAGCTCTGAAAAGTCCACCTTGCTGCAGCCAGCTTCCCCTCCTAGGTGCGCTTGTTTTCCCCGGTGAACTGGGTGGGAGTCAATGGCTTTTCTTGTGCTGTGTAGAAGGCAAGGTATTTGTTTTTGTGTTTATGTTCACTCATTTCCCATGATCCAGGCAAAGGTGTAAGCTGAGCTTTAACTCAAAAAGGTGCCCATGGACGCACGACGTGTTTGAACTGCGGGCTGCCGAGCAACTGCTGTGGCTGTGTCTGGCCCATCCTGAACTGCTCATTACAGCCCCGAGAACCTGGTATTAAGCCGCTCTGTGAGTCTTATCCAGGCATAATGTGCTGCTCAGCTGAAAGGCTGGCACTGGGAAGAGGATGCAGAGGGTGTAATCACAGCCATTACCGAGGGCCATCAATGTAGCCAAACCTACACTTTCCACAGTCAGCAGCAGGCAGCGCGCTGAAAAGGAACTATTAGAGGCCCAGCCTGGCCTTCGGCGTGTGATAAGCGGTAGAGAGGAGACCTATTAGGGCCTTGCTTCCATGGGTCAGGGGACACGCTGTCACCCTCTGAGAGAACAAGACCTGTGTGTGTTCAGAAAGGTCAACCTTTTAGGGTAAGTTGACAACGTAGGGATTGGAAAGCAGCCACACTGTCCCTGGGAATGATGCAGGGGGAAGTGAGCAGGGCATTTGTGTCCTGCCTGCTACCCCAAGGTGGGCCATTGGATTTTTCTGGACTCAGCCAATGTCAGTGTTAGGTGGGCTAACATTCTCCAACTACCTGTCTCTCCTGGTCTGGGGTTCTTGGCTTCACAAAGAATGTTCTGACAAGGTTTCAGGTGATATGTCCAGAACAGAGCCCAGGCTTTCTGCACTCAGGTTAGATGTAGCAGTAGTGCACGTCCACGTGACATCCTGTCTCTATACTGGGGACTCGGCTCAGGAACCAGTGTATGTCCCCCACCCAGAATGCAGTGGCATCTACACTCAGTTTGAAAGGAGAAATTTTGTTGATAAGAACAATTAATGCCTCTAGAGTAATGTCACCGACAAGGATGATTTTGAAGATTCCAGATGCCAGGCTGTCAGGTGATCATACATCTCCATCTTGAATGCCATACAGGCTACCTCCTAGTCTTTCTTCATTATCCCTAAGGAACAGGACATGGAGTTCCAGAAACTTCTACTATATTCCTGGATGTCAGCTGACTATACTGGGAAGTTCATCCACACAGTCTGTGGGCTTTTGTGGCTGGGATGTAGAATGAAACCTCTGGGTGCAGGGCGGGAAGGCCTTGGATCTCTGAGTTCCCATCTTACAGTGGTAGATCGGGAACCATCTGAAACCATCAAACTAATGGAGAGAAGGAGCCCTGGTCCAGTTAGGGTCAGTCTCACAATACCCAAGGACAAGGTGCTCTTGTGAGGGGACACACACGAAGGGCACATATTTAATCTAGCTGCCTCTGTGGAAACCAGTCTCAAACTATACAGTTAGGGGCCTAGGGCATTATCTTTTTGTATTTGCCTTCAGTTTGGGGATGTATCTCTGAAGTCATTGCTAACGTTGGTTCCCAGAAGACACACTTTAGTTTCAGAATGTGTTTTCAGACACAGCTAAGTGACCTCCCTCAAAGCTCTTTCAGTCTCTAGGCCTGGTGGCCACTGCATTTCCACCTCGGCCCCACTCATCCAGAGTGAACACGTGATCGTGGCACACCTGTGGCTGCTGTGGCTGGCCCAGTCACTTCTGGGCTAGCACAGTCATCTGTTCTCAGAAACCCCAGCTCCAACAAATTGCAGCTAGATCCCAGTTATATTTTAAAAAGTGGAAATATACCTGAACTCAAACTGAGACCCTATGTCGTAAACATGAGGGAAGTTTGTTGGGGTTTTGTGGCTGCTTCTCATCCCTCACACGTTCACACAACACACATACACATGCCAGTTTACACATATGGATGTGCCCTGAGCATCTTCTTCATTTGCTTGCAACAGAGGCTTACTATGTGTGAGTGTATGGCCCTTCCCTGTCTGTGGCATTCCTTCTAGAGTTTATCTCTTCCATGTCTTTCATTTCTGATGGTTTTTCTCAGTTTTAAACTTAGGTCCAGTAGACCTATGTTATAATGGCCATCATGTGTTGGTACTCAAGCCACCTGGAACTACAGGACACAGCCCTGCCCTCAGAAGGGGTTTTGGAGCCCACCTCTTCATTCATGGTTGGCTTGCCTGCCCATTCCCAGACTCTGAGTCTGACCTCCTGGGCCTCTTTTCCCTTCTGGAGGCCTCTCCATTCTCTGCAGTGCTGGTTTCTGATTTATAGTTGAAAAGTTCCTTTCACATACTTCTGTCTCCCATTTCCTCTTGCCTCAGGGACCTCACAACCCTAGGATGGTCCCCTCTTCCCAAAGCTGGCTTAAGATTGGGTCTTGACAAGAAACTGGCATAAAGTCAAACCCAGAACTCATGTTTAGAAACATTTCCTGCCTGAGTGCTTGCTTCTGTCTACCCTGTGAGCTCACAGGTGAATTAACACAACCGAGGGTCAGGAAGTCCTGACAGCAGGCAGTCTGTCCAGATGTGTCTCCCTGGTGAGGTACCCATGTCATGGCACCTCCTCAGAGGGCAGCGGGAAAGCTGCTATGCTATACTAGGCTCAGTCCACTTTCTTCTCTCCCAGAGCACTCAGCAGAAGCTTCCTCTCCCAAGTGCAACACAATTCTAATTCCCTTTTCAGAGGAGTCCAGGGCTGGGGAAGAGGAAGCTGATATGTGGATCCCTCTTACCCACAATTCCATCTTCCCTGCTCTCCCAGAAGCAGGTTGGTACTGCTCTCCTGCTCTGCTTTCCCGGCTTCTGGACTAACCAAGCCTGCAGCACCACCCTCCCCCACCTCCCACTACCCCTCCCCTCAGTGTCAGGATCCAGGCTGGAGTACTTCCTGGCTGTATAGTTCCCTCACCCAGGCCCCCACCACTTGCTCTTCAGACCTTACTCCTTAGCACAGTACATTTCCCAGTGTTCATCTCAGAAGCTTTTCTGTCAGGGCCAGAACTCTACCAGGCTCCCCAACCCCTCCTGCCATCCGCCCACTTTCAACCAGTCTTATGCCATGTTAATTTTATCTTCTGAACTGCTCTCTAAGGCAGCATCCCATGTGTACCTCCCCTATTGCAGAGAGGGCCACTTCCAGGGTCCCCACTGCCCAACCCTCCGCCCCAGGCATGCCCAGGGTCAGCAGGGGCTCCTTCCAGGGAAGGCATATTTCTCTGGCTCTCATGAAGGTCGTTAGAAAACAAATCACTTACGCAAGAGGCACAACTGTGCAAGAATTGGATCCCTTTGCTGACATGGCTAAAAATAACGTGCCTCGTTAGCACATTCAAACAGTGCGCAAAATTACATAGACAAGCTAAAGACCAAGTCGGTGCTCGGCATGGGGTCGCCTTCCCTCCCAGGCGACTCCATGGGAATGCTTAAATGCACTTTCTCCCAGCACACAGAGGCCCCTCTGCAGAGAGCAACTTGTTCTTACCCTAATTATGTTGGTAATTAGACCTCAGGTCTTTGAACTCCAAGCAGCTCAGGAGCCTCCCCCACCAGAACCCTGCCTAGGATGAGACTGGGAAGTAGGGCTACTGCTGACTCCAGCCAGGCATGAGCTGCTGTAGTAAAGAGCCTTTTAAGAACAACTCAAGACTTACATATTTGCTTGCTTGCTTGTTTTTCCTCTTGCCATGTCATAAACCGCTGGCATCCATGGCACTGCTCTGTGCTCTGTGCACGCTGAGGCAGAGAGAACCTGTCCCTGCCTCCACAGTGACTTGATGTGTCATTGTCATTCCCACTGATGCCTGTGAGCAGGGGTGACCAATTCCAGGAGTCCCCTGTCTGTTCTGTGAGGCCTGCATTTGTGTGCACATTTCACAAGGGGACATCCCTGATTCGGTAGTGAATTCCTCTGTATTAAACTAACTCTCAAAAGATAAATAGCCAAACAGGCAGGCTGGCTGAGAGGCCCTGCACAATGACTTACATATGGCCTTCACTAACTTCAGGGAGAATCCTCTGGAAGCTGACATGAAAGAACAAGTCTTTGCTTCAGATGGGCTCTGACTAAGCCAGGGAAAGAGCTCACACAGGAAGCCTATCTCCTGCCCTCCCCCATGAGGAGCTTTCTGTGAAGCAGGTACCTGTCCTCTGTGGCAACCATCTAGTGAATAAGATGTCCCCACTACACTGGAAGTGGGGTTCTAGAAAGCCCCTGTCAACTTCAGTGGCCATTGTGTAGCCCAGGCTCAGAGGGGTAGAGGAGAGGCCTCCCTCTAGACCTAGGAAGGTCCCTGCTGACTGCATGGCGATCTCACCTCACCCAGCTTCCTATCATTCAAGATGAGGTCATGATGCCCAGTCTCTAAAGCTCTCTGGCCCATCCTTTCAGCCTTCCAAGAGAAATAGAAGCTTCCTGATTAAAGAAGTGAGCAGAAAGAGTTCATTTGGAAGAGCTCACCCTAAAATCAGAATCATTTTAGCATTTCAGCCTCCAGAGTGTGGGTACAGACTGAACCTACAGGGCTAAGGAAAACACTGATCCCTGGCCCACAGAAAGGCCAGAGGACAGGCAGACTCCAAGGACTGAAGTTTTACCATTCATGGAGCGCTGATCTAGCTGAGCAGGGACCCAACTATCAGCAACCAGAACTGATGTTACAGGATTAGTGTAGAAGGGCCTTCAAGTGAACAGTAGCCGGAAGAAACTCTGAGGAAGGGAGGTCAGAATCTCAGAGCTGTACAGAGTGTTATACAGAATGTTCTCTTGTTAACACAAACAACAGAACTGTGAGAGACACACACACAAAGACACCATATGCACACATACATAGACACAGAGACACACACATACACAGACACATATACACATAGACAGGAACACACATAGATACATAAACACAAACACAGACACATATACACAAACACACACACATATAAACAGACACACAGACATATAAACATACAGATACATATACACACAGACACATATACACAGACATGCAGGCACACTCTCACACACAGACCCACAGATACATATTCACGAAGATACACATAGACACATGCACCTTCATGCAGATACACATGGACACATACACATTCACATGGGGACACATAGTTATATACACATTCACATGAATACACATAGGCACATATACGTAGATACACATAGACACACATTCACATGGACACACATAGGCATGTACACATACACATGGATACACATATACACATACATATTCACACGTATACATACAGACATAGACACACACATACAGACATGAGAAAGTATGTTCCTTACACAGAATGTGGAAAACAGCTAGAGGAACTGTCCCCAAGGAAGCCAAGACATGAGCTTTCACATAAACCTTAAATCAATCTGTGTTTAGTGGTGTCCTAGAGTGGGAGGAGAAACAGGAAAAAGAAGGAAGAATAATCTAACAGATTTAAAAAGAACAAGCCAAATCCACCCCTGTCTAAACTACATGCCTCCCTGAATGATGGATGAGTCTCTAAGATGCTCGCCATGCTGCTAGGGTGGAACATGAAGGCACATGTTTCAATATGTGTACAGAATGAATGAGAAGTACAAGAACATCTCACCACACAGAAGATGTTAGAACAGACACAGGAGTTACTAAAAACAAAACAAAGCAAACAAACATACACAAAAACTACTAGAAACTTGGGGCTAAAAAGAATACTTACTGAAACAAAAATTCAAGAGGAGTTCTCAACAGCAGGTTTGAGCAGGAAAAAAGACAAACCAAATCAAACCAAAAACCCCCCAAAACCAAAAAGCAAAATCCAGTGGCCTTAGAGATCCATGGCACAGGGTTTATCCACTCTAAAACATAAAGAAGCAAGAATGTTATAAACATGCTTCTGGAGCACACCAATTACATGCAATTGAGTCCTGGGGCAAGAAATGTGTATGGTGGGGGGAATGACAAATATTTGAAGGAATTGTCAGGAAAACCCTTCCCAATGGAATGAAAAACATTAGTCTACACAAGTAAGTTGAAAGTAGAAAGATGAAACAAGATATATTAGCAAACAGTAACAAAAACATTTCCATGGGCATAATTAGAATATACTTAAAATTGTCACTATACAAAGTAGGCAATTTCTTAGGACAAATGGGTCAATCTTCCAGGAAGAAGGAGCAGCTATAAGTAATATTAGGGCCTGGAGCACACGAAGTGACAATGGATAGAAAAGAAGGCAGAAAGGGCAAATTAATAATGCTCCCTCCACAAGACTATACCACCTCACTTTGCATAATGGCAAGAACTCTGCACATATAAGGTCAATAAAGGAACAGTAAAGTCTGGGAAATGTTAGGATTACCAGTGCATACCAACAGCTGCAGCCCCATCACCCAGCCCCATCACCCAGCAGCAAAACAGGCTCACTCTTCTGAGGTGGGGTGGACTCCAGGGTGGAGTGGCATGCAGGAAGAATGGCTTCTCATATTTGCGAGGATCAGAATGATAGAATGAACTTAGAAAAGAGCAAGAGAAGAAATCCCTCAAGTACTGCAAATAGTGGGAATGAGTCTACACCCCTCTAGATAATCGATAGGTCAAGTAAGTCCTGGAGACATCCCAAGGGAAATAAGGAAGTGCTTACATGTGAACAAAAGCAACAACACAATGTGAAGAAACTCACGGGGCAGAATAAGAAGTGCTTGAGTTCTCATTCTACCAACGTCCACACTTAACAGAGTAAAAGGCCAGTGAACTACTTTGCATCATAGCATGCTGGGAAATGAAGAAAAAGTCATAGAAAACAAACTACAGGGAGGAGATCTACAAGGTTAGAGCTGAGTCTGGTGTGGAGGCTGTGCCTGTGTCCCAGCACCAGGATTATGGAGGAAGGAGGGTCAGAAGTTCAAGGCCAGCCTGTGATACACAAAAAACTTTTCACAATAACACAAAACAAAGAAGAAAGAAATTAAAAAAAAGATTAAGGTAGAAGTGAATGAAATCAAGAGGAAAAAATGGAGAAAAACCATCAAAGCAGAAAATTGTTTGTTTTAGAAGATTGACATTACTGACAAACTTTAGAGTAAAAAAAGAAAAGAAAAGAAAGAAAGAAATAGAAGCTTAAATCACTAACACTGACACCAGAAGTGGAATATCACTACTGACAAGTAACAAGCGATTGATTTGTTGATCAAATTTTCCACGAAGACCAAATGGTTTTCAGGGTTAATTCTATATATTAAAAGACACAAAAAGTGGGGCATTTAGTCTTTAGTTTGTTCCCGGTGACCAATATGACTCCGAGGAAGTAGCCAGATGAAGGCACTGTAAGAGAAGGAAACAGAAGACACGTGAACATGAGTTGATACGCAATATCACACTAAGAGAACAAGAAGAAACAGCACACAATCGGCTCAGTGGTCCAAACATCTAACAAGCTTCCACACCTTGTCCTGATAACAACACTCAAGAAATTAAAGATAGAAAAGAACATTCTCAACCTCAGAAGCAAAACACTGAATGCTTTTCCCCAAGACCAGGAGCAAGATCAGGAAGGGCCTAGAGCTTTCTGCTTTCCACTCGGCACCACACTGGAGATGCCAGGCAAAGAAAGGCCGGCAAGAAGGATGTTCACACTGTAACGAAAGAAACAAGATGTTCTTCATCCACACATGGCCTGATTGTGCACACAGATACACACTAGTACTAGAACTAATATATATATCTGTCTTACAAGATACAAGATTAATATACAAGTACTAATTGTGTCAACTGTGTACAGCCAGCAACAATAATCTAAAAATGAAATATTAATCCAGTTATGTTTATAATAGCAACAAAATTAAAATAACTAAGAATAAATTTTCCAAAGTATCATCTTTATGCTGAAAACTACAGGTTGCCATAGAAAGGAATTAAACAAAACCTAAATAAAATATATCTCATTGTGGCAGATTTGAAGAAGGAACAAAGTTGAGATTGTAAAGGCCTTAGGGTCAGTGTAATATTACCAACATTCCAGGCTGGCTGGGCATGATGGCATATGTTTATAATCCCAGGATTTGGGAAGCTAAAGCAGGAGGATTTCTCTGAGTTAAGGACCAGCATGGATTACAGAGTGTGACACTGTCTGGGGGGCGTGGGCAGCTGGACTCTTTCCATAAATGTCAAAGTAAGACACTTCATGTGGAAGAGCAAAGGAACAGAGTAGCCAGGCTGCTAGGAAAAGAGTTTGGATCTCAAAGCTTCCTACAGAACAAAAGTAAACAGCACCCAGCTGTATGGAAACACAAACAGAAATCAGTGGATGAGAAGTGAGAGTCTAGAAATAGAACATCATTTTTACAGAAAGTTGACCCTCAACCAGGGTGCCAAGGCAAGTCAATGAGAAAGAACTGTGTTTTAGAAAACTGTTGGAAACAGACTGAAATGGTGCCAGACTGGTGGCCGTCATATGCTAACAAATGCAGTGGACATCATCTCTCACCACAGAGGAACTTGGTAAAAAAAAAAAAAAAAAAAAACCTCAGTGAAGGTGGATCGTTCTTGAGAGAAAACTTGGGTGTCAACACTTCTCACTCTCCAGCTAGGTGACAGCCCTCTTAGATGAAGCATGGAAAATACAAAAAGAAAAAGTAAATAAAGTGGGAAGATATCACTGAAAAACTCAATACAGTTTAAAAAACTAGAGAGATTTTCAAATTATATATCTGATAAGGGCCTAGCACTCTGAATATGTAAAGTGTTCTTGCAATTCAATAGTTAAAGGACAAATTATCTTTCCACTTTATTTACTTTTTCTTTTTGTATTTTCCATGCTTCATCTAAGAGGGCTGTCAGCTAGTTGGAGAGTGAGAAGTGTTGACACCCAAGTTTTCTCTCAAGAACGATCCACCTTTCACTGAGGTTTTTTTTTTTTTTTTTTTTTTTTTTTTTTTAACAAAGTTCCTCTGTGGTGAGAGATGACGTCCACTGCGTTTGTTAGCATATGATGGCCACCAGTCTGGCACTATTTCAGTCTTAAAATGATCAAAGGATTTGAATAGGAATACCTCAAAAACATAGTCAGAGAATAAATACAGGAAGATATGACAATAAGTAGAACATCATTGGTCATTGGGGAAATTCAAACCAAGTCCACAGTGAGGTGAGACTTCGAATCCATTGGGTCTAGCAGAGTTAATGGAAAGTCCTGATGTGGATGCAGAACTGCAACCTCATTCTTGGCTGATGGGAATACCAGAGAGGTCAGCTGTTGTGGGAAGCAGCTTGGTATGTTCTCAAGAATTTTAAACATAGACTTATATGACCCAGACTCCTGTGTGCATAATCAAGAGAATTGGAAAAATGTGTATGCAAAAAATGCACATTTATGTATATCAAAGTTGCATATAATATTCCAAAGCAACCCAAACGCCCATGAACTAGTGAACAGAAAAGCAACAGTGGTATACCCACACAAGTGGATTATTATGCTGCTATAAAAGGAGTAAAGTTGATAATCACCGCATAAGGTGACTTTATAATACGATAACTGAAAGAAAGTTGATGATCACTATATAAGGTGAACTTTATAATACAATAACTGAAAGAAAGCAGATAAAATAACCTTCAGGCATTACAGGCTCCCATTTAGATGAAGTACCCAAAATGAGCCAATGCACACAAACAGAATATATATTTGTGGGAAGGAAGCTAGGAAGGGGGTGTGTGTGAGGAAGGGGGTGTGTGCGGTGCCTGACTGATGCTGACTGTGGGTTTCTTTAGGGGCTATTGGAAGACATGAAGGAGTTACTGGTGAGGGTTGTGTAAGTTTATGGATTTGGAAAAAAAATGCATTTATCACTTTGTCATTTAAAAGGGTTAATTGTACAGTATATGAATTGAATCTACAACAATCATTTCAGTTAAGTGAAGACAGTGGGCTAGAATAATAAGCACTGTGTGTATTAAATAGCAATTCAACACATATGTGTGGATCATAGTCCATCAATGGACTGGACAATGAGTGGGCTCTGATATCTCTAGTCAGTAGTTTATAGAGACAGCGTGGATTGTTTGAAGGAAACATTACACAGCACAATTTGATCATTCTCTATTCAGACATGTGATAGACACACGTCACAAACAGACATTCTCTCTCTCTCTGTCCTATTTTTGCAATTATAATTAATGATACATGAGTATCCCTGAGGTCTACTTCATATTTGTATGTTATGATAGCCATTAAACTTTTTTTGAGACAAAGTCTCACTATGTTTCCTTGACTGGTTTGGAACTGGCTATAAAGACCAGGCTATCCTTGCACACATAGAGATCCAGCTGCCTCAGCTCTCTGACTCTCCCAAATGTTAGGATTAAAGGCATGTACCACAACACCCAGCCTATTTACCAATCTTTTTTTATTTTTCCTTCTTTTTTTTTTTTTTGGTTTTTCGAGATAGGGTTTCTCTGTGTAACAGCTCTGGTTGTCCTGGTCTTGCTTTTGTAGACCAGGCTGGCCTCGAACTCACAGAGATTCGCCTGCCTCTGCCTCCCAAGTGCTGGGATTAAAGGCATGTGCCACTATCGCCCAGCTACCAATCTTTCTTAAAAGGTATTTTTATTTTATTTTATTATGTTATTTTATTTTATATATACATGTGCACTGTGGGTCTGTGTGTGTCTATGTCTGTGTGTGTGTGTGTGTGTGTGTGTGTGTGTGTGTGTGTGTGTGTGT
>CAJQZJ010033015.1:7460567-7494359 GCA_907164525.1 Lophiomys imhausi | reverse complement strand
TGTGTGTGTGTGTGTGTGTGTGTGTGTGTGTGTGTGTGTGTGTGTGTGTCTGTGCGCAAGCACACAGAAGCCTGTGGGGATTACAGGAGGGCATCAGATTCCCCCTGGGACTGGAGTAACAGATGCATGTGAGTCACCATGTGGGTTTGGGGAACAGAACCCAAGCCTTTTGCTCCATATATATATATGGAGCTGAAAAGATGGCTCAGTTAGTAAGAATGTTGTCTTAGAAGCATGAGGATCTGAGACTGGAAAATAGAAACTATATCTTAAGAAATGATGTGGTGCCATGTGCCTATAATCCCTCCTTGCAACAGTGAGAAGGGTAGGAAGACGGCCAGACCCCTGTAAGCTAAGAGGCCTGGTCTATGTGACAAAGTTCCAGAACAAGAGGCAGAAAGTGCCTGAAGTGATACCTGAGATTGACCTCTGACCTCTACATGCTTGTTGTGCACGCATGCATACATGAACACAAATGTATTCAACATACACACACACACACACACACACACACACACAGATGCATCCTACACACAGATGCATCCTCCTACACATTCCTTTGGATATTTCTGCATGTGGGGTCCAGGGTGAGTAATCCTGAACTGGAAAAGTGAGTCCTCACAGTGTTTGTGAAACAACAATTATACTTAAGTTTCTCATTCACTTCTGGAATTTATTCTACTTAACTCATTTCTTGACTGGATTTCCTTTCAATCTTCTGTCTGTCTAGTGTCCAGCTAGCACAAATGAACTGTCTCAAATTTTAAGTGTTCTTAAAGGACCAAGACCAAATGTGATGACATGTGACCGAAGAATGGATGGTAACTAGTATCTACAGACGGATTGTATGCCACTGGGACGTGGTTTACTGAGTTACAGGGGCAGAGCTGAAGGACTCTTTATGAAGCTGATAGCATGAAACACCATGTAGGTTTGGGGGAAAAGACAGATACTTCATTTGGTATAACAGGATATACCCAAAGGCAGAGCCACACAGATATGGCTGATCAAGTGTGGATCAATTCATTTGTAGTCTCATATACTCCATAGGTTGGCTTCCCCGTGACTTGTGCTTCATGGGGAACTGTGAGCTATAGACAGGCTTCATCATCCTTGAGATTGCAGGTTGCCTAACCTACAGGCTGTGCAGCTGTCCTAAAGCCTTTGAAAGTGGTGGTGGTGGTGGTGGTAGTGGTGGTGGTAGTGTTGGTGGTGTTGGTGTTGGTGTTGGTAGTGGTAGTGGTGGTATTGTTGTTGTTGCTGTTGGTGGTGGTGGTGGTGGTGGTGGTGTGTGTGTGTGTGTGTGTGTGTGTGTGTGTGTGTGTTACATGTGGTGTGGTGGTATGTGTGGTGTGTATGCATATGTAGTGTGGTGTGTATTTGCACCTGTATAGTATGTGGTATATATGCTTTCACATGGGTGGGATGTGTGTACATGTAGTATGGTTTGCTTGTGTATGTTTGCACATGTTTCTTTTTTTTATTCTTTTTTTTCCTTTATTTTTTATTTCTTCAAGTTATATCTCAATCACAGTCCCCTCCCTATTCCCCCTCCAGTACCACCCTCCCACCCTCATCCCCCATCCTCTTCCCTTTTTTAAAATTTAAGGTATATCTTATTTTCCCCTACAGGTTCCCCTTTCAGTCCAACAAATGGCTCTTTCTCTTATAATAATAAATACAATACAAAACAACAGAGGTAATTAGGCCACAGTAATGAGGGTTATATGGCTTAGCGTACATTCCCAATGTCCAGTCCATATCTATTTGGCACCTGACTTTAACATTCTACTATCTAAACATCTCCATGAGTTTAAAGTTCTATATCTAACTCAAGATTCATACTAACTTGCAACACAATGTTAAAAGCATCTTCTTAGATCTATAACACTCTCTTGACTCCTAAACAACTCAAAATTTAATTATGAGACTCTAGCTGTCTGTTCTTCAACCACCTCAGAGACCTGAGAGGGATAAACATCTGATTTTATAGGAAGTACAGGGCCTGCAGCTTCCCAAACTAAGAAATGACATACCAGTGGCTGCCTGGACAGTTCCCATTTTCTCTCCATACATTACAGCATCGATCTTCAGTCATTTGGCGCCGGTTCTCTGACAGACATTGATTGTAGAGCAGGAATTATGAAGGACTTGCCTACCCTGTCTTGGCAGAGCTAGGCTGTCGACTTACCTGCTTCCAGGTTTTGTCCTTTTTGGACAGCATTCTGTCTACAGTTGAAGCAAGGGGCTTTTCCTACCAAGAGATAGGCTTGCGACTAATTCAATCATCTCCCACTGGAGATTCTTTGATGCTCATCTTCTACTTGGGGTAGAGTAGGGGGTGCTGTCAGGAGTTGATATGTCTTGATATAAAAAATCTAAAGTTACGAAAACATCTTTGAATGCCATATTCTGCAGATCCCTTGAGGTTTTTGAAGAGGCCTTATCTATCTCTTATATTAGGGTAAGCAGATGTTGCCTGTCTCTTAGCAGCTTTATTTCTGATTGGCTTAGAAAATAACTATAATAGGCTGTCATAGTACCTAACAAAATGACCGGCTTGCATAACTATTAGTTTGCATTTCTTAATTATCCTAAACAGTTTATGACAGTTGTTAGTAAAAGGCCAAAACATCACATTTCATTTTTTTTTCTTTACCTCCTAACTCTTCCATCCCATTTCTCTGGGGTGGGGTGTCCTTGTATAACAGTCCCTCATCTCAGTTGAGAGAGGTCGTATGAGGGCCAAGAGCCTCCTCATTCATTGGGGGTCTACGAGGCAGTACCATCAGTGAAAAGTGTCTCATTGCCCGGGAGAGAGAACTAAAAAACAAACAAATAAGCAGACAGATAGATAAAAAAAGACTAAAAAATAGAAAAAAATATAAAATATAATAAAATACAAAATAAAAAACAAAAAGTCTATGTCCAAGTTCTCTTTGGTGTATTAGTTGTAGTATCGATACCTTCTACTATATAGCTAAAATCCAACTATAAGTGAATAGATTCCATATGCATCCTTCTGAGTCTGGGTTAGCTCACTCAGGATGAGCTTTTCTAGTTCCATCCATTTGGCTGCAAATTGCATAATTTCATTGTTCCTGATAACTGAATAATATTCCATTGTGTAGATGTACCACAGTTTTTGTTTTTTTCTTTTTTTGTTTTTTTGGTTTTTTTTTTTGGTTTTTTGAGACAGGGTTTCTCTGTGTAGCCCTGGCTGTCCTGGACTCACTTTGTAGACCAGGCTGGCCTTGAACTCGCAAAGATCCGCGTGCCTCTGCCTCCCAAGTGCTGGGATTAAAGGCGTGCACCACCACTGCCTGGCTATGTACCACAGTTTTTTAACCCATTCTTTGGTTGAGGGACATCTGGGTTGTTTCCAGTTTCTAGCTATTACAAATAAGGCTGCTATAAACATAGATGAGGAAACTTCCTTATGATTCCATGAAGAGGCATTTGGGTGTATACCCAGAAGTGGTATGGCTGGGTCCTGAGGCAAAGCTATTCCAAGTTTTCTAAGACATCGCCAGACTGACCTCATTAGTGGTTGCATAAGCCTGCATTCCAACCAGCAATGGAGTAGTGTACCCCTCTCTCCACACCCTCGCCAGCATGTGCTGTCATTTGAGCTTTTGATCTTAGCCATTCCGACAGGTGTGAGATGGAATCTCAGAGTCGTCTTGAGTTGCATTTCTCTGATGATTAAGGATGTTGAGCATTTCTTCAAATGTGTCTCAACCATTAGGGATTCCACCTTTGTGAATTCTCTATTTAGCTCTGTACCCCATTTTTTGATTGGATTATTTGGTTTCTTGGCATTTAATTTCTTGAGTTCTTTGTAGATTTTGGATATTAGCCGTCTGACAGATGTGGGGTTGGTGAAGATTTTCTCCCAGTCTGTAGGCTGCCATTTTGTTCGAATGACAGTGTCCTTTGCCTTACAGAAGCTTTTCAGTTTCATGAGGTCCCATTTATTGATTGTTGATCTCAAGTCCTGAGCTGTTGGTGTTCTGTTCAAGAAGTTGTCGCCTGTGCCAATTAGTTTGAGGGTTTCTCCCACTTTATCTTCTAGTAGATTTAGTGTGACCGGCCTTATGTTAAGGTCTTTGATCCACTTGGACTTAAGTTTTGTACAAGGTGATAAGTATGGGTCTAACTTCATTCTTTTACAAATGGACATCCAGTTGGACCAGCACCATTTGTTGAAGATGCTGTCCTTCTTCCATTGTGCCATTTTGGCTTCTTTGTCAAAAATTAGGTGGCCATAAGTGTGTGGGTCTATTTCTGAATCTTCAATTCGATTCCATTGATCTACTGGTCTGTTTCTATACCAATACCATGCTGTTTTTACAACTATTGCTCTGTAGTACAGCTTGAAATCTGGGATGGTAATACCTCCAGATGTTTTTTTATTGTATAGGATTGATTTAGCTATTCTGGCCTTTTTGTTGTTCCATATGAAATTGAGACTAGCTCTTTCCAAATCTATAAAAAATTGTGTTGGTATTTTGATAGGAATTGCATTGAATCTATATATTGCTTTTGGTAGGATGGCCATTTTTATTATGTTGATCCTACCTATCCATGAGCATGGGAGATCTTTCCATCTTCTAAAGGCCTCTTCCATTTCTTTCTTCAAGGGCTTGAAGTTCTTGTTGTACAGGTCCTTTACTTGCTTGGTTAGAGTTACCCCCAGGTATTTTATGTTGTTTGTGGCTATTGTGAAGGGGTTGTTTCCCTTATTTCTTTCTCAGCCCATTTGTTTGTTGTATAAAGAAGGGCTTCTGATTTTTTTGAATTAATTTTGTTTCCAGCCACTTTGCTGAAGGTGTTTATCAGCTGTAAGAGTTCTCTGGTGGAATTTTTGGGGTCGCTTATGTATACTATCATATCATCTGCAAATAGGGATAATTTGACTTCTTCATTTCCAATGTTTATCCCCTTGATCTCCTTTAGTTATCTTATTGCTCTAGCAAGAACTTCAAGTACTATATTGAAGAGATATGGTGAAAGTGGACATCCTTGTTTTGTCCCTGAGTTTAGACGAAATGCTTCAAGTTTCTCTCCATTTAATTTGATGTTGGCCACTGGCCTGGTGTATATTGCCTTTATTATTTCTAGGTATGGTCCTTGTATGCCCATTCTCTCCAGAACTTTTAGCATGAAGGGGTGTAGGATTTTGTCAAATGCTTTTTCTGCATCTAGCAAGATTATCATGTGGTTTTTTTCTTTCATCTTGTTTATATGGTGAATGACGTTAAGAGACTTTCGTATTTTGAACCATCCCTGCATTCCTGGGATGAAGCCTACTTGATCATGGTGTATGATACTTTTGATGTGTTCTTGAATTCGGTTTGCTAGTATTTTATTAAGTATTTTTGCATCTATGTTCATGAGGGAGATTGGTCGTAAGTTCTCTTTCTTTGTTGGGTCTTTGTGTGGTTTAGGAATCAGGGTGACTGTGGTCTCATAGAGTGAGTTTGGCAATGTTCTTTCAGATTCTATTTTGTGAAAGAGTTTGAAAAGTATTGGTGTTAGCTCCTCTTTGAAAGTCCGGTAGAATTCCATGCTAAAGCCATCTGGCCCTGGGCTTTTTTTGGTTGGGAGATTTTTAATGACTGTTTCTATTTCCTTAGGGGTTATAGGGCTGTTAATCTGTTTATCTAATCTTGATTTAGCTTTGGTAGGTGGAATCTATCAAGAAAATTGTCCATTTCACTTAAATTTTCAAATTTGGTGGAGTATAAATTTTTAAAGTGGGACACAAATATTCTCTGGATTTCGTCAATGTCTGTTGTTATTTCTCCTTTTTCATTTCTGATTTTGTTGATTTGTGTTTCTCCCACTGTCTTTTAGTTAATTTGGCCAAGGTTCTGTCTATTTTGTTGATTTTCTCGAAGAATCAACTCTTGGTTTCATTGATTCTTTGTATAGTTCTTTTTGTTTCTAAGTTGTTGATTTCAGCCCTAAGTTTGATGATCTCCTGCCTTCTGCTCCTCTTGGGAGTGTTTGCTTCTTTTTTTTTTCCAATTCACCCAGTTTAGCTGTTAATTCGCTAATATGAGCTGTCACAATTTTCTTTTTGAAAACACTTAGTGCTATGAACTTTCCTTGTAGCACAGCTTTCATTGTGTCCCATAGGTTTGGGTATGTTGTGTCTTCATTTTCGTTGGATTTTAAGAAGTCTTTGATTTCCTTCTTTATTTCTTCCCTGACCCAGTGGTCCTCTAGTAAAGAGTTGTTCAATTTCCATGTGAGTGTAGACTTTCTGTTGATTCTTTTGCTATTGAAGTCCAGCTTTATTCCATGGTGGTCTGATAAGATACAAGGGGTTATTTCAATTTTCTTGTATCTGTTGAGGCTATCTTTGTGTCCAACTATATGGTCGATTTTGGAGAAGGTTCTGTGAGGTGCTGAGAAGAAGGTGTATTCTTTTGTGTTTGGGTGAAACATTCTGTAGATATCTGTTAGGTCCATTTGGTTCATGATCTCTGTTAGACTCATTATTTCTGTGTTTGGCTTCTGTCTTGATGATCTGTCCATAGTTGTGAGTGGGATGTTGAAGTTTCCCACTATTAAAGTGTTCGGATCGATGTGTGATTTAAGTTTTAGAAGCGTTTCTTTTATAAATGTAGGTGCCTTTGTATTTGGGGCATATATGTTCAATAATATTGAGATGTTCTCTTGGTGAATATTTCCTTTAATGAGTATGTAATGCCCTTCTCTGTCTTTTTTTATTAACTTCAATTGGAAGTCTATTTTGTTTGATATTAGGGTGGCTACTCCAGCTTGTTTCCTTGGTCCATTTGCTTGGAAAACCTTTTCCCAGCCCTTTACTCTGAGATAGTGTCTATCTTCAATAGTGAGGTGTGTTTCTTGTATACAGCAAAAAGATGGGTCTTGTTTACGGATCCAGTCTGTAAGTCTGTGTCTTTTTATTTGCAAGTTGAGTCCATTGATGTTGATGGATAGTAGTGACCAGGGTTGTTATTTCCCATTATTTTGGTATAGCTGGTCTTCTTGTGTTTCTTTTTGTTTAGTTGCTGTGGAGGTTTCCATTTCCTCTGTTTTCTTGGGTGTAGTTATCTTCTCTGTGTTGGAATTTTCCTTCTAAGATCTTCTGTAGGGCTGGGTTTGTGAGGAGATATTGTTTGAATTTGATTTTGTTGTGGAATATCTTGTTTTCTCCATCTATGTTGATAGAGAATTTTGCTGGGTATAGTAGTCTGGCTGGGCACCTCTGTTCTCTCAGGGCTTGTAGGACATCTGTCCAGGCCTTTCTAGCTTTTAAAGTTTCTGAGGGGAAGTCAGGTGTGATTCTGATGGGTCTGCCATTGTATGTGACTTGGCCTTTTTCTCTTACAGCTTTTAATATCCTTTCTTTGTTCTCTACATTTAGAGTTTCTATTATTATGTGGCGAGAGGAGTTTCTTTTCTGATCTAATCTGTTTGGTGTTCTGTAAGCCTCTTGGATTTTTACTGGCATCTCTTTCTTTAGGTTTGGGAAGTTTTCTTCTATGATTTTGTTGAAGATATTTCCTGGACCATGGTGTCGGGAGTCTTCTCTTTCCTCTATGCCTATAATTCCTAGGTTCCGTCTTTTCATTGAGTCCTTGGTTTCTTGGATGTTGTGGGTGACAGAATTTTTAGCCTTCTCATTTTCTTTGGATGTTGTATTGATTTCTTCCATTGAATCTTCCATGCCTGAGATCCTGTCTTCCATCTCTTGCATCCTATTTTTCATACTCACATCCGTAGTTCCTGTTCTCTTCTCTTGATTCTCCATTTCCTCTTTTAACTCTGACTGTGTTTTCTTTATTGTTTCCATTTCTATTTTCATGTCTTGAATGGTAGTGTTCGTTTTGTACATTTCCTTCTCCAGTTTGCTTGGTTTTGTCTGGAGATCTTTCATTGCTTTATCCTTTTCCTGTTCAAGCTGGGTCACCTTGGCTTGGAGTTCTTTAATGATGTTATTCGTTGTTTTGACTTGTAGAATTGTGGCTTCTTTGAATTCCTTCATAGATTTAAGTTCTTCTTGAAGGGACTCTATCACTTTCCATAATGTAGAATTGTCATCGTTTTCATGTTTTTCAGCTGTGGTGAGGTGGTTTGGCCTGGATGGAACAGTGTTGCTTTCTTTTGTTGGAGTCATTTCGCTCTGGTTTTTTTTTTTTTTTTTTTTTTTTTTTTGGTCTGGGGCCTCTGGCCATGTTGAACTTTTTAGCTGTCTTCTGGACTTGGTTCTAAAGGGGATGGTTTGGTGTAGGATTCGAGTTGCCTTACTCCACCCCATAAGGTGAATCATTCAGCCCTGGCTCCTAGGTGGAGACCTAACTAATCCAGGTGGTGGAGCTGTGTGCAAGTAAGCTCTGGTTCCCCACTCTAAGGGCCAGTACTAGTACAAAAGTCCGATATGGGACAGTTTCAAATATCTCACAGTTTGCCTGGGGTTGGTTCCTGTGGTGGGTAAATCTGACCTTCACCCCCAATAGCCTTGCCGCTCCCGTGGCTTGGAAACTGGCCAGTGATGTCACAGCAGTGGGTTGCGATCTGCAGTCTGAAGGCACTTTGTAGCCGAGCTGCGATCACTTCCAAGCATCACAGACTTTCGCCAGATAGCTGGATCATCTGTGCGAGACCTGGGGGTGCCCAGCAGGGTGGGGATTATCTCTGCGTGGGATCTGAATCTGCCCACTGGGTATTAGATTAGAATTTACCCGGAGTCTCTCCTGGTGGGGTATGGGGAGATCCCGATTCCCAGGTCCAGCGGCTTCCTTGGGTGTCCGAGAGTGGGAAGGAGCATCCTGCCCAGGGACCCTCAGTGGTTCCTGGGTAGTTGGGTGAGATCTAGAGGGGGTCGAGCTGTTTGTACAGCATCCTGCAACACTCGCCTCCCTGTGACTGTTAACCCCGAAATCAAAATACATCTGTGCAGGCCGACGCCATCTTGGATCCCCCCCCCCCGCACATGTTTCTAAGGGTGATTTTTGGAGATTAGACAGATATAGTTCTTGTGCCAATGAGTCTTAATTTACAATATGTGTCTAATGAGCTGGGCTTGGTTTGCCTCCTCCAAGGCAACTGCCTTCTTCTGTCACTGCTCATACACCTTTCCTGGCAAAGCTGCACTCTTGTCACCTGGGATTTTGAGATGGCCACCACCACATCTCCATGAAACTATAACCATGGTCTCTGCTGGGAGCTGTGGGAACATCCTGTCCAGGATGGTCACAGATGTGTAGATCAGAAGGAGCCGCCTTTGGCTCAGCATTTCCACAAACACAAAAGCCTCAGGGAGGCTACTCTGGAGTGGAGACAAGGATTGTATGTTGTTTGGACAACCTACAAAAATGCTATCTCAAAATTTAGATATATATATATGTTAATCGGGCATGATGTCAACTTATGTACAGTTGCCTAAATGGAAAAGCAAATGAGCCAATGAGAATGCATGTGGTAGGGGTGACAGAGATGGAGAGTCACAGTGTCAATTCTATTATCATTTCCAAAAATGCTTGCTGAGGCCACTCAAGAAACTTCACCTTGAAGAAGCAAACCATCAGTAAACCCGACGTTAGCAGTCCCTTTGTCCCAGAGTGAGTGTGAGGGACAGAGAAGCCATGAAGTTGCTTGTGATAAGTCTCCAGTTCTTCCTGGTGGAGGAGATAGAGTGGGATGTAGTTTTAAACATTGCTCCAAGTTCATTTTCCCACTGTGACACTGTAGCTCCCCATTGGGGCCCAAGTGATGCTTCTGCCCAAGGCTTGGCGCTCCATCATGTGATCTGCTCTGGCCAATGGAAGCTAGCAGGTAGGAGAAGTGGGTATGCTTGGATGCTCAGGCTAGCCCTCTCACTTTCTGACTTTGCTCGCTGGCAGATCATAAACTCTGACTCAAAGGATAGTGGGCAGGCACAGACACAGGCCCAGCCTGCAATGTGGAGCCTAGTCCAGTTGAACCCAAACACAACTGGCAGTTCCCCTGAGTTGGATGCCTTCTCCTCTGGGAAAGCCCATGTTTTTCCAAGATGGGCAGACATTCTGGTGACATCCACACCAGCCAGAGCACATAGATATTGACATTAGCATGTGTGAACTGTCTTCATAGTAGCATGGAGCTTCACTATCAATTAAGTGACTGCGTGCCCCAGCTTATACTGGATGACATGAGACCAACTATCACAGTGGCTGTCTGTCAAGTAGCCCAAGGACACATGAAACCACAGGTCACAGTGAGGATGTAACTGTTTCCACTACTGAGTTCCATGGTGGCTTATTATCTAGCCTGAAGGACCACCAGCTAACGGACCCAGAGGGCAGTCCCTCCTGTCAGTAACCTCGTCCCATCTGCTCTCGGCACACAAAGCCAGATACAATAAGCAGAGCGTTGTGAAGCAGAACAAAGGTGTGGACCCGTCATTCACCAGCACAGTGACAAACAGCCCTTCATAACAATTATCTAGTTAAAACACCATTAACAATTAATGACATACATCACAGAACTTATTGAACCCATTAAAGACTAATTTACTGGCTATAAAAATATGGCATTAAGAATTTATGGATCATTACCTTTTATTCTGGAATGAAATATTGGGGAGAAAAACTCTTAGAAACCATGGGAAACAATTACTCATTAAGGCATGTGGAATGAGATGGTGGGGCTCAGCAAAGGAGGAAGAGAGAAAGCCAGGCAAAGTTGGAAATTGTTTCTTTTTTTTTTTTTTTTTCAAGCAGAGGCACTAACTTTGTCTGCCTTTGAATTGGATGAAGATTTTATTTTCAAACAAGATTAAGATCTACAATTAAAGCACTCAAACAAAGTTATTTTAATGTGCAACAAAATCTTCTTTTGGGAAAAAATGTATTAGATTGTGACTGATAAAAATTCCAATCGTGATTAATCACAGTGAGGTATTTTGGGACACTATTAAGGAGAGTGTGACAATGTGGAAATTAATTAACTAGTCCCTCTTAAGGGTTTTAAAATATAATACCCCATAGCGGCTGTTGGAGCTTTAAAAAATGATTTTTTTTCTTTTCCACTCTGCAACCAAAATTTGACAGTCAGAAATCACCTTAATTTCATGGTAGTTTCCAGTTCATTTCTTTGTAATGGGACCAACTATGCAGTAAGAAGGTGCTCATTGTGTAAGAACAAGTGTACAGCAGTGGACTCTGAGGTCCGTGTGCATAAGTGATGTCTTATGTCTGCAGGAAGACCATCCCAAGTCTGGTGCATGAGGACTTCCTGGGACCTGGCCACAGAGGCACACTTACTCTGAATTTGAGATTCTAGTTGTACAGAAGGGTTGGTCTGAACCAGCTCCAGTGTTTCAGAAATGTCTTGAGCTTAGGATAAATCTTTGCATCCATGAAACTCAAGAGTTCAGAAACATATGAGATAGGGAAGATGACCTTCCACCCTCTTGTTCTGTGGGTTGGCCTACTCACTGATCATATTGATGCTGTGATTAAACACCCAAGAAAACCAACTCAGAGGAGGAAGATTTATTTTGGCTCACAGTTTCAGAGGATCCAGTCCACAGTCCTTGGCTCCAGTGAGGCAGAACATCGTGGCTCTTGGAGCGAGTACAAAAGCAGGGGTGGAGGGTGACCTGGGATTAGGTATAACTTTCAAAAGCATGCCCTGAAGTAATCTACTTCTTTCAGCTAGACTCTATTTAGGTTTCTTCCACCTCCCGAAACAGAACCACCAACTGGGGACCAAGCATTTAACACCTGAGCCTGTGGGAGACACTTCACCCTAACAGTAAGGGCACTGAAGCACAGAGAAGGCAAGTGATCTGCCTGGGGTGGCACAGTCACCAACAAGCACAGCAGAACAAAAACACACATCCCAAGTCCCTATCCAGGGCCGTCCAGATGGCCTGTGGGTGGTCAAAGCTGTCTCTTCTGCTTGCCCCAGGGTGGCCATCCATTGCCGTGTTCAGATGACATTTACACACCATTTAGATTTCTATCTAATGAGAAACAATGAATCCTGCCACATGAGCTTCCACTGTTTGGTACGTTCACTACCAGGGGCACTTCCCACCCTGTTGTTTATTAAAAAAAGTAAACAAAACATTCAACTCTGGCAACAACAACACAGGGTTCCTGGTGCTATTTCACCTCAGCAGGATTGTGATTCCCTCAGAGCCTCCATGGGGACCTCTCTGAAGCCACAGTTATGTCCTATTACACTGGTGCCTTCCAAAGGGGAACAGTTCTCTCCCAAAGCAGGATTTGGGGGTCCCACCTGCCTTCCCCAGGATCACCACTCGTTCCCAAATATACAATTGCCATTTAGCACACTCCCAATGGCCCCAGAAAGACTATGCTGTCAGTGTGATGACAGGAAATAGTGCCACAAAAGACACAGTGTGCCAACCCTGGTTTCTTACCAACTGGCTGGAGTACACTCAGTGTTTTCAGACATTAGACATTAGGTGGAAAACAAATGTTCAGTGGCGGACGGTGCTGGGGCGTTCTTGCTCTTATTCTTCCTCCTCATGTTTGCTACCACATGAGGACAGCGTGTTGAGGGCTGTGAACAATCTATAATTCTTAATGACTCCACGCCAACTCAACAACAAAGAAGTAAATTTCCTTCCAAAGCCATAGCCATCTATTTTCACTTGGCTTTAATTTTTCCTAGACGTAATTATAATTATTAATATATACTCTTGCCTTGAAGTTTATATTCTAATTGCTGAACGAAATAGGTGCCAGATAATAATAAAAAGAAAAAACAATCCAGTAAATAAAAGACAGATAAATTCATAGTTATTCTGAGCTGAATTCTTATATACAGGCTATACATTATAATCTGCTTACAAACTAATTAATACTTGGAAGGTTGCTAGCTGTGTTTTTAGTAAAGTGGGTTCTGAGGCTCAAATGTACCATCACAACAATGTTCACAGCCCTAGGCCTTGGGCAAGTGCATGCTTGGGAGGTGGTCAATGCTAGAAACATGTGTCAGAAATGCATGTACAAGTGTAAGGGACCATCATGGGCACAGACAGTGAGACAGGCAGAATGATTCATCACACTGTTGATGGGCACACTGGATTAGTGGGTATATGACAATCACTCATGGGGTTCTCACCGCTGATATGAGTACTTGGGGTGGGTGTATTCCAAGATGACAAACCCAGATTTTCAAATTCTGTGTTCCCAATTACATTGTCGTCCAACATGAATAGGCACTTGTAGGCATAAGGTGATTGTGTAATTCAAACACTGATTTCTGTACCCCTCCCCCCATATCTGGTTTCAGTCCTTGTTCTGAGGATCTCATGTCTCAATGTTGTGTAAACACTGCTTCCAATTGACCACTGATATGTGCCAATAAAGCAGCTTACAGCCAAACACTGAGCAGGAGAGAGAATAGGGCTGGATTTCCAGTCCTTCAGGGGGGGAGGAGTTAAGGAGAGGAAAGAGGGAGATTCAGAAGAGGCAGAGGCAGAAGAGAAGAGGAGAGATTCAGCTGAAGCAGGAAAGCCACAGAGTGCAGGTATCTCTGAGATTTATGCTGGAGGGAAGCCTGATTAGTTTAGTGGGTTAAGAATAGAGTACTGACTGCTCAGTTTTTGTGTTTTGAAGCCTGTTTAACAAATAGCTTCCTAGAGTCTCGATTATTTAGATGACAAGCTGGGTTAAGAGGTGAACTGTGGACTAACACAATCATATAAAGTTACACTAACAGGCACTGCCATGGGTGCTTTGAACACACAAAGGTGGGGGTCAGAGCCCCTCAGGAAGCTCTACTCCGCTATCCCTCTTCCTTCATCTCCCCGGGTAGTAATGGGTAGAACTCTCTATAGCAGCCCAGATGTAGTCTGCTCAAAATGGGTGACTTTTAAAAGGAAGGTTGGGGTGGCTATTGAGTGGGATGTGGCCCATCAGCCTTACTGTAGGTCTCAGTCTTGTGGTCAGAAGATTCGAATCTGGGCTCAAGTAAAATCCAGCAACAGTCTTTTCCATCTCTCACCACCACCATCACCACCACCACCACCACCACCACCACCACCACCACCACCACCACTGCACAGGACTTCCGAGATCCCCCATCTTGACCCCACCAGCTCCTTCCTCTCTTCTACAGTGGTAGGATGAAGTGAACCTTGCACCCTCACACATGCTCATTTGGACCTCATGGCTCCGGACTTCTGTGCCCATCCCTCTCAGAATGTTTTCCATCCTTTCATCTGGCAAGCTGGGTTCACTGGGTCGTATCTCAGAAGTAGAACTTCCTATGTCTGTCCCACCCCTCACCTAAATTCCTGCTGCAGAGAGTTCAGGGCCCCCGAGGTTTTCACAAGGGAAAGCCTGGGACAACAGGAAGTCAGGAGAAACACTGGAGGTCTCTGTGGCACGCTGGACAGTCATGGTGTGGGTGTATTACGATCTGAGAATAAAAACTCTTATCTTATGAACTTTCCTTTTCTTAGCTCCATGCCATTGTTGAGGATCCTGGCAGAGTTTAATCACCTTTGAAGCTTTCGCTCAGAAAGATACTTACGGGCATTCATCTCTGTCATTAGCCTTTGAACAATTAGTCATTGTACAATTAACACACATCAGACTATCTCGGTCTTCAAATCTCTACCCACAAACCATAAATCAAACAGCCCTCCACCCTTTAATTATCTACTTCTCCTCCTCCGCCCCACACCCACCCTGTGTCTTTCCATCCCTGAAGTTTTCACAGGATTTTAGGAAGATCTGGAACCAAAGCCACCCAGCTTTCCTGGGCTTATCTAGCAGAGTTGCTGAGGGGAGAGGCATCCAGTCACCACAATGTCTGACCTCCTTCCCCCTGGGATCCTAGTGAGTCCCCAAGCCTCTCACATGGGTCATAGGACTGTTCCTTCCGAGGGAGCCTTGGTGTTCAGGGTTGTCAGAGCATGTAAAGAGCAGCCATACATTCCCCAGGACAGGCTTAGCTTACACTAGACAGACTTACTTCTTATCTGAAATTCAAACTTCACCTGATACCCTGTACTTCACCTTGCAGCCATGTGGACTTCACCCTACTGTGTGATATGAAGCATGCTCCTAGGCAGCCATGAGAGGAAGTGCTCCCCACCGTGTCCTGAAGCCTCCTGAAGCAACTTTGGTGTGACTAGTGCCACTCTTCCAAGAGGTGGAGGTTGGGCACACACAAACACTACCACAGCAGTCTCTTACCAGTTTTTCATTTCAAGGGATTGGCAAGCCCTCCCCATTGACTTTTTAAGGCCACTCCTTTGAGAATGTTCTGCCTTCTCAGGAATGCCAGCCAAGTAGGAGGAGACAAAGCAAGCATAGGACAGCTCCACACAGCACCAGTGGCAAGGGGATGGCCTTCCCCACACACGGATTCTTTCCTCACACGCTTGTCGAGTATGCTTGCTCTTGTTTTAGAGCAGGTCCATTGTACCTGTTACCCTGGATTGCTGGGTGTTGGCCAGCTGAGTGAAGCAGGCAGGGCCCTGTCTCTGTTTCTCTGTTTGTATCTGTGACATCCCTACTTCTGGTGAATCCCAACTGTGCATCCCCAAGTGGCATGGAAACTAAGGTGAAAACCTGGTTTGGGAAGGTGTGCAGTATATATAGAGAGAGTGACCCAGTGTGGGGAGGTCCAAGTCACCCCAGATCACGCAGAGGTCTCCTGCATCCTGGGCAGAGCAAGATAGAATCACACAGCTGCTTATGGTGAGAGGCTGAAAGCTTGGAGACCACCCCACAGGGCTGTGGCAGCGCACTGTGAGGATGAAGCTCAGGGTGGGGCTCCCACAGGGAACTTGGGATGATGCTTCCATGGGGACCTCAGGACAACATCCCACAGGAAGCCATCATATTGGCCACATCTGTCCCACTTGTCCAGGAACTTGGTCCTTTCCATTACTCCAAGGCAACCCAACCTTACTGGATATAAATTCCAGTGCTGCATCTTGAGCTTGCCTGACTATACCTGTCTATTACCTGCAAGTCACATCTCTTTCAAGTCTAAATTTACCTCAAAAAATAGAATATCTCCAGTGACAGGGGAGATGGCTCAGTCAGGAGAGTTCTTGATGCAGAAGACTAAGGGCCTGAATTCAATCCCTAAAACCCATGTAGAAAGTCTACTGATGGCAGCTTATAATGTGCATATAATCCCAGCACTGGGGAGGCAGACACAGATAGGCACCGGATGCTCACCAGCCAGCTTCACCAAAGTGGTGAGCCTCTGGTCAATATGAGACCCTGTCTCAGAAATCAAGGTAGATGGGTCCCAAGAAACAACAGCCAAGGTTGTCCTTTGACTTACATACACACACACACACACACACACACACACACACACACACACACTCATACACATGCACACATGCACATACACACATATTATACACACACAAATACACACACATATACACACATGCATATACATACATGTATACAAATGCATACAGACACAATATAAACACACATGCATGCACACACATACACTCACATACATACAGTCACAAATAGACACACATGCACAGTTACATGGACACATAGACACACACACATATACCTATGCATGTATGTGCACACACACATCACATACACACCAGTCAAAATTTACAAGGAATGTGGTGACCTTCCTGATGGAGGTCAGGTGACTGAGGCTCCTTCATCTTCACAGGGGGAGTTTTCTCCTTTGGCTTGCTACCTCAGTCCCTTTTGGAACTTCCACATCCTCTTTTGTCCTCCAGTGTGTGGACCTTCCAGACTACAGGTTCTTTGTTATGAGATGACTTGCAATCCATTAACTTGGCTTATTTACATAACAATGAGTCAGGTCCCACTCTCCTTGATTGGATTCCTGTGAGCCCCTCCTCTTGAGAAGATTTTAGTTGAAGATATACCGAGGAGTGTACTGAGTTGAGAGCCCTGTTGATTCCAAGGGTGAGGAAAGACCCTACCACATATGAAAACTGGGAGGCAGGACACACCAATAAGCAAGAGCTGCATCTCGAAAAAAGGCATGAGACCCTTCACCTGCCCTGGGAACCGACCATTCTCTTCTGACCAGTTTCACTCGGAGGCCAAACTGCCATCAATAACAATATGGAATCAAACATGGCCTCTTAACAGCCAAGTCCATATGGCCAAGACCCCACATCCCAGCAGGCTCTGCAACTTCAGTGCCCCTCTCCATCCCAGAGTCAATCACAGGAAGAGAAACACACACCGTCACTACCACATAGGACCATCACCTCTTGTCACTGGCTCCAGTGTGCATGGGCCAGCAATGACCCAGGCCCTGCTTCATTTCCTGTCATGAGACCTTCCCATCCTGACTGCCTTGGAGTCTGCCAAACCCATAAGGAGCTCTTGTTTTCTTCATCTGTGTTGTCTTCATATATGTTCCTCAAATGTCCCATTTATTGGAATTTTTGGATTTTCTAGTCCTCAGGAGGCTGTGAGACCAAAGGTGAGCAGCTGCTTTGCTGCTGCCCTATGTGGTATCTACAGGGACATTCACACATCCGAATCTCAGTGTAGTCCCTGGACGCAAAGTCACTCACTGCCTGAACAGCCATATCTGAGGCTGTGATCCTGCCACACTTGAAGTTAAAGCCATTTTCCTACTGACTTCACCAAACAGACTTTAATTTCCTTCCACGGGATGGAACTTTTTAGGAATTTGGAGATTCAAGGAAACACCACCACCCTCTCCCACAACCTAACAAGCTTGACCGAGGTGCTGCTCCACTGTGCATGACAAGTAGCCGGGACCGTGACACTGCAGGCTCACAACTGCCACGTGCACAATTTAGACATCTCAGATCCCTGGGAGAAACAGCAGTCGAGCATGCATATTCAAATCAGCCACATCTGGGTATCCTTTACACCAGCTGAACTCCTTAAGTGTTCAGCCCTCCTGTCAACTCTAATGACTGTGACACTATCTGCGCATAACAATGAACCCCTAGCCACAGAGTGATTCTGTCAGTTAGGAGGAGCCTTCTAGAAATCATCCGACACAGCCCACTCACTCACACACATAAGCTGAAACTTTGGGATGCAGGGTTGGATACTAGCAGAGCTGTGACCAGACCAATCTAGGGAGCTTTCTCTGCCACAAGACTTTCTCCACGGTGTAGTCTAAGTATCTGTCTGGCACCACACCTACGCATTCTGCCATCCTTTTGTTCTCTCGCACACACATCCTACTATCCACGTTTCTTCTTCTATCCTCATGTAGTTTGTCCCGGAAGGATGCTGGAGGGTCCCTTGTGCTTTGCTTATTGCCCAGAATCCTGGTCTCTTTGTAGATACCATCTGAATGCTTGTGTTGAGGGCTGCTCCCTAGCTTGAGGTTCCTGACCTCTGATCTACTATAGAATGAACAGGAATTGCAGAAGATCCTCCTGAAAGGGAGGTTAGCAGCAGGAGTGTACAGCCCTCTCATGGATGTTGTGGCTTAGCTCTCAGACGCGTGACCCTGTTCCTCTGAAAATGTGATGTGTTTGGAAAAATATGCTCATCTGTCAGCACCCAGCCTTGACTCCTGTCTGTGAGTGGACAATGGCGGTTGGCCAGAGAGGCACTGGTACTGTTGGGAACATGATCTTGCTTTGCCATAAAGTCTTCAAAGGCAGCTGCTCCTTCCCCAGCTGTCCCAGCCTGGCTGTGACTGGGCCCCAAAATGCATAGCACCAAACAATACTTGGAATGTGCTCCTCAGTCCCATTAACCTTAGGGTCCTTTCACAAAAGAGGCCTTGTTTGGGTCTCCAATCAATCTCCACAGCACAACACCAATGGGGAGGGAGGTGTCCTTCCTTTTCCATAGACATTGAACTCTAATTTTCCTTGTCAGGCTCTCTAAGACCACCCAGCTTTACCAGATAGGAATCAGCAAACACCTCTAGAGGTGAAACCCGTGCCCTGAAGACCTTCTTCCTAGTCCTCCTGCTGCAGTGTTATTTGGCAACATAGGGTGTGAGGTTCTCTGAATCCCCAAGCTGCGATGTGAAGTAGTCACTGGCTAGCCTAACTCTTGTATGTGCCAAGAGTTCCCATTTTCTGGCCTCGGTGCCTCCATATCAGCAAAAGCCTGAAGGCAGGGCACAGAACCCCCCCCCCCGCCACCCCGCTCAAGCAGACCCATCCTTCTAAAGTATGGTCCTCAACTCTGGCTCCCTGGAGAATGGATAGCACATAGTGCCATGGCATCTTTTTCATGTGCTCCCAATAGGACGCTGGCTGCTGTGTGCTGGCACCCCATGCAGCTGCTACGCCATGGAACTCTGAACTTATCTTGGTGAGGAAGGAAGGAACCATATCACGTAGTTTGAGTGGAAGCTGTGGGGCTGAAGACCCGGGATAGTCTGCAGTTTGGAAGAGAGACTTGAAGCTCCTGTTCAGAACTGATCGCCATTACATGTTGGAGTTGCTGGATAACATGACTGAAGATGCAGGGACAAGGCATGGGGACCATGCGGAGATGGCCCCAGAGATGCAAACAACCCATTGAGAGCTAGAGATAGAAGTGAGCAAAGGGTTCAGACAAAGCACACTGGGTGGATAGAAGGGAGGCTGGGTGTCTCAAGCCACACAAGGAGAAAGAGGTCATGGGTACACATTCCCTCCAGTTCCCCTTGATACGTAGCCAGGTGTCCAAATAACATACTTTTAAAGCAGTCTGTTGAAAAGCACAATTTTAGCAGCAACCTGAAAAGGATTGTGGCAATTACTAGGCTAATTGTACCTGTGCCCATGGAGAGGGGTGGTATACTGTTCTAGATTCCACAGACACTACCTCTGTGGAGGCACAAATGCCTCCTCGAAAATGGTGCCAGGAACCTATAATCAAACATGTCTTCTCTTATGTCCTTGCACATCTATGTGTGAGTGTGGTGCCTAATGCAATGAGGGTGTCCCGTGAATCTTTACAACTTGTGATGTGATGTGTAAGCAATGAGGACAGGGAACAAGTCTGGTTGTGCTCGGAATTGATGTAACTATTTTTTCAGAATATTTCCTCTCATTGGGTGGTTAAGTGATTGGATACTAACCTGCAGATGTAGAAGGCTGGCTGTGTACAGAAGGATAAAAAGAGAAAAAATCATCACGTGACATCTATGAAACTATTTTTCTGTACAAAAGGGATAAATAGAATATTCCAGGGAGATTAGCATGGTTTTGAAAAGAGCTTAACTGTAGAATGGAGGGGAAATACATGTCCCTGCTTTGACCTGTCCATGAAACATGAGCCAACGTGAGGCCTATGATCTCAAGCTGAAATACACAGTGATAAGATCGAAGCCTAGAAATGCAAACTTTTCAGTCCTGCTGGACAGAAAAGGCAGAACTGCAGAGCACTGAAAAAGAGCTAGGAACATGACCGAGGAAGAAAAAGAAAACTGTCTGAAGGTAATGGCTCAGAAGAGAATGAACAGTGGAGGTGGGTGTGAGAGTCACAGACCTAAACACATGGAGCGACACAACCCAATGGTGTTGTCCGGGATGTGTCTCTTAGTTGAAACCATTTAGTCTACCATTTAAAGTGACATGTTATGCACCAAGGAAAGTAAGTAACAATGGAAGACACACAAGTTGAGGTTTCCATGTCAATTTGACTTCTAATTACAAAACATTTCCACATACAACTGAACATATGCTTATAAAATACACTTAGGAAGATACATCAGTCTGGTTTTGATGTAAGAATATAATAAAGAGCAACAACAGGACACGAAGATTACAAATCAGAAGCCAGGACTTCATTGTCTAACTGGGCTACTGTTTGAGGTAATGGCGACAGAAAGATATTTTTATGAATCCAGAACGTTCCTCTATTTAACACTCCCAAAAAATGCTGTGAAGATTACAAGTGAATACAAACCATGAATCAAGACCAAGGAATGGTGGTCAATATGGAGGCCAACCATGCATAGAATACACACAAATAATTTATGTAACCACCTATCTCCAGAAAGGAGTTCACAAACCAAATGCAAAACTCATTGTAATTTCTATTGCATTTTTTAAGGGAAACAAGATGCTTCTTGAGTAAAAGACATTCTTGGAAAACTCATAATAGACATTGCTCTTACAAGGAGGGACCATATCAAACCAGGGGCCAATTATAACACGTCACTACAGGTGAAGACACTGAGAGACTCTTGGGGTACCTCTTCTTGGTTAAAGGACATGATGCCACTGCAGTTTGAGAAACCCAAGAGCATCAGTGACCATGACAGCCAAGTGTTTAGTTCATGGAAAGGACGCAGATCACTTTGCTTTTGCTCACATGAAGAACAAACGTGTAGCAAGAGTGACTGTCTCTACTGTTTGCAAGCATGTGCAATGCCTGCAAAGAGCTTTGTGGGGCAAAGAGAATCCCAACCTCATATGAGGAGAGGAAAATGAATTGCATCTGCATAGATAGCCATCACATCCAGAGCTCAGGAGGGACAACAGGGTGCATCGTGGGAACCGACATGTGCACGCCCTCTGCGCCCATCACAGAGGCCAACATGATGATGTCACCCTCATGGCCAAACTGAACTCCGTCAACTTTTACTGTCAAATTGACACAACCTAGAGTCACCTGTGAGGAGAGAGCCTCAGTTGAGGAATTTTCTATGTCAGATTAGCCCATGGTCATGCCTGTGAGAGAGAATGCTAGGAGGCCACTCATTCAGGACAGAGTGGACAATGAAGGCCTGAAACTGAGAAGAAAGCAGGTTTTACCAAATTTCCCTCCCTCTTGCATGGCAGGAAGAGTTGAAATGGGGGTAAACTGGGTGTAGCCATAGCAACAATATACCCCAAACTCAGTTCACATTGTGTCCTCACCCTTCATCAGCCAACTAGAAGCTGTGCCCTTCTTGGGAATCAATATCATTAATCCAGATATTTTCCCCATTTCAGCTTTGGTGTTGCTGATGTTTGTTTCTGAGGCTGTTTAGATATGTTTGTTTGTTTTTCTCTTTGAGATGGGGTGTCATGCAGCCCAGGGTAGCCTCTGATTTTCTATGTAGCTGAGGATGATCTTGGACTCCTGATCCTCCTGCCTTCACCTCCTAAGTGCTGCATTATAGGCATGTGCCACTGTGCCGGCTCTGACTGGTCTCATGCTCAATAGAAAACAGGTAATCTATGGAAGAAAGAAAGGGATGGAGGAGAAGAAAGAAAAGAAGGTAGGATGGAGAGAGAGAGAAGAAAAGGGAAAGGAGGGAAGTGGAAGACAGGCAGGCTGGGCTACCATTAGGAAATAAAGCCACCAATAGAGGAGACTCAGGAAAGACCCTGGGTCAGAACTATCAGACACAAGAGACTTTAGAAACTGTTTTACTTTTCAATACTTTAAAGGCACAATGGCAAAGATGATCAGCATTGAGAAACAGACAAGAATTCTAGCAGAGAGAAGAAAGCAGAACACAAGAATCAAATGGGAGAAAGTGATGTTATATTAGCAATGGTGATCTGTACACACATTCAATAACTGTCTTATGTCTAAGCAAATGCAATATGTAAAATATAAATAGGAGAGCAAGTGTAACAAAAATGGGGAAACAGCCAACCAGACTCTCTGAAAGAAATCTAATAACTAAAGTAAAAGCTTCCTCAATGGATTGAAAGGCAGGTTAGCTCCGTGGAAGCAGGGAATTAGAAGAGACAGGCCTGGAGAAGTTACATGGCATGCAGAAAGAGAAACAAAGTTAACCGTGTCAAGGAGGACCTACCATCACCCCAGGGTCTTACAGGGACCTGGTCTTTCTGGAAAAAGTACAGGATAGGGCTGGGCCAGCGGGTCTTGGGAGATAGAGCAGATGAGAGCTTCCAGAATTGATGAGAGATTGCAGATTGAAGGACCTGGATGATCTGCAAGCATAAGAATTTGAAAGAGCAGAGCCCAGACAAACACAGCCAAGGGCAGGTCTGCAGCACCACTGAGAAATGGGGGTGGGGGCTGGGGGGTGAATGCTTTAAGGGAGTGACCACAGCAGGGTCCTCTGCTGTGGGGACACCGGAGATGGGGAATTGTTTCCAATGTGCTGACAAAGCATCACTGCCCGCTGGAGATGATCTCCAAATGCCCAGGGACACAAAGAGGCAGGCACTCAGAAGACCCAAGTCAGCACATATGCACACCCTATTCATTGCAGCTCTCCTCACAGTGGCTGAGGAAAGGAATCAGCTTAAGTGGTCATCAACAGAGGAACAATAAGGAACACACACACATACACATGGCGGGGGAGAGGGGAAAGGAATTGGGGAGAGGAAGAACAGCAGGGAGTGAATATGGTCAACTGATAAAAAACATCATTATGAAACCCACTGATTGTACAATGTATGTCAATTAAAGAAAAACACAGCAGAATGTTTGCTATGGAAAAAGGAAGGAGAGGCAAGTTACGCAGTGAGAAACGGGGGATGGGATGGATATGGGGCAGGAAATTAGAGTGGGAAGAACCAGAGCAGGGGTAAAAGAAATGGCATGGTGTATACCAGCTAGAGGGGGCAGAGGTCAGGAGTAGAGTTCTGGAGGCACTATGAGAGTGGGGGAGGGGCTCTGCCTACAGAGCAGCAAGTTCATATTCCCATGTTAATGCCTATGTTAATCATCCCAAGGATGGAAACAAGTAATGGGAGCTAGGCTGGTGGAAGGATAGAAATGAAATGAAAAAGTTTCCTTAGTCCGAGACCAAGTGAGGGAGGGAGAGAGACAAAAGCACAAAGCAGGCAAGCAATGTCTGGAGTGGCATCCGTGGTCAGCAACCCCAGCCAGAGGATCAGGGCAGGTTCTTGGGGTATAGCTGGGCTGCAGTTGTGGAATGAGCAGAAGCTGTTGTCTTGGGCCCATTTCCAAGCTTGCTAGTTGTTGAAGCTGGTGCCTTAAAGCTCTAGCCTAAAACGCCCTGTTTCCTCAGGGTTGGTGGGTGATTTCCTCGGACTCCCAGAGCAGTCTTCATGTTACAAGACCAACAAGGCATGTCTCTAAGCTTCACCTTAGGCAACATCACCTGTCCTGGCATGTTGTCCATCCTGTGTCTGTACACATGGGATGGGCCACATGGGCTGCATCTGTGAGGCTGGAGACCCTAATGGCAACTGGAACCTTGGCCTCCACAGGCAGAGCACACAGGATGCCCAAAGAGCCCAGAGTCAAGCTCAAAATACCCTCAAGTATCATAACACCTACTATGAGAAGAACGTTTCCCCTCCTGCTTTCTTCTTTGTAATCAGGATCTGTGCTGTCCACACACACCACATTAGCACCTGTACTTGTGGGTCCTACAGAGTTTCAGTACTGTTAAAATCCCAAGAGTGCATACCATACCTTATGCCCCCACAACTGCTGTCCATACTTTTATCCTTTATTACAAGTGTTTTACCATGGATGTTTTCATGGATATAATATTTTTCCCTTAGAAGAATTTCCTGATATGTAACCATAGGGTCAAAGGTTATAGTATTCAAGAAGTCACATGTCCTTGGTTGGGAGACAGCAACAGAGGTGCCATTGCCTCTAGCGTCCTGTGTGCTACCATGTTTACCTCCCTAATAACGGTTTCCTGTGTTTCAGAAGTATGCCACCCATTGACCTGGAACTAGGAAGACAGTGACTCTTTCATGAGATATCCATGGTTAACTTCCCATCTTAACTCTGGAGAAGTTGCCCCAGCGAGAGCTTCCCTCAGCCCACCCCACCCCCTTGATGCCTGGCCACCATCCTGGGCTCACTTTTTCTGATTTCACCACTTTAACGTGTGGCATGTGGGGCTTAGGGGTACATAGGCCAGTATTGCCAATTGGATGAGGGAGCACAGAGCAGCGCTTAAGATGGCGTCTCCTTAGGGTCCGTCTCGTCCATCAATATACCCTTTCCCATCCATTCCAAAAATCGCTTCCACATCATCAAGCATTCCAAACTGTCTCATCCTCCTCAGACCAAGAGAAACCTCTACTCAGCAAATCTTCACTCTACTGCAAACATTAAAGAAACTAACCAGGCATAATCCTGAACTTTCCTATTTTATATGATCAAGGTTTGCCCAGTAATGGCTCTTTCACTAGTTTATTTTCCAGTCTATCAGGAAACATTTTTGTGAGTTTACTCTCTCTCCTTGTGAATTAGCTTTGCTAGAATATGGGCAAGTCCACCTGAGACCAGGCCTCCTCATCTGGAGAACACAACACAGCAGCGACACTCTGAATCCAACTTTCTGTGAGTCCCGTGAATACAGCACCAGGTCCTTACAGGAACCAGCATTTTCCAGAACATTCTTCGGCATACACATATGGAGACCCATGTCCCCAGAGATCATAAACACAAAGGCATCAACTTTACCTGTCAGAAAATGGCTCTTTTCCAGCTTGTAATTCTCTACAAAGTTCTCTGAAGTAGATCCCGCCTTCCTCTCTGGATGTGGCAATTTGTAATCCAAATGGGCTGTCATGGACATGCTGACCTCTGCCACTGTCCTTGGGCTTGGGCTCCAAGAGGGAGGCAGACAAAGCTCTATGTGTGGCCATTGGGAGTGAGGACATGGGCCATCCTCCTGGAGTTCTGCTGTCTGGGTTTCCCTTCTGATAGTTTGGATTTTAGCAGGAAGGAAAAAGGCTGCTCAGATGTTTAGATGCTAGAGGGCCAATCAGAGCCCAACTTCTTCTTGGGAAGCACAGAGTTTATGGCATCAGGGAACCCTGCAATCTTTAACCTGAGGAATGAGCCTGGGATATGGAGGAAAATGGTTTATCACACATGGACTATCTCTTCTCTCAGGAACAGGAGCGTGTGTGTGGAGATGGGTAGAATGAAGGGCGCGACTCATCTGAGGCCAAAGTTGAAGACATGGAGTCCTTCCCCTGTGTCTCGCAGCCCAGGTCTGATGCCCCTTTCTGACCCAGACTAGGCTCCTCCCACACCCAAAGTGTCATCCCCATCAGCTACACAATCATGAAGTGGTGACAGCAAGTCCCAGTGTCATTTGTTCCCAGAAATAGTCACCAGTCAGCTCAGACAAGCCCTGGATGTCTGTAAGGAGAGGTCTACCACCATATTGTTTGATTTCCATTTCCAGCCACCCTCTGTGGCCAATCCAGGTTCTAGAACTTGTCCTCAATGGCTGCTGCCATTCTCCAGCAGCCTCCCAATGCACTTTCCAAGTCAGCTCCCGCTGTGTCCAGCTGTCCTCAGGGCTTCCCAAACCTAGGTCCCAGAACTCCTTGCTCTCTGCAGCCCTCCAAGGACTGAGCTTCCTTCCACATGAGGCTTCCATGCTGGTTACGGATTTGTATCGCCAGGAGACTCAAGTGTGATGGCTAGTTTTAATCATCAACATCACTCAACTTAGAATCTCCTGGGAAGGGACTCTCAGTGAGGAACTGCCTAGACCAGGTTGGTCAGTGGTCATGCTTATGGGGGATTGTCTTGATTGTCTTAATTGCTGTGAGAAGACCCCCGCTTCCACTTGGGTGGCATTATTCTTGAGTTTTGGGCCCTCAATAGTACAAGAGTAATAAAGTTTGTTCTATGACTGTATTTAATATATCTCTGTTCTTGTTTGTGATATGACCAGCTGCTTCCAGTTCCTGCCTGGTGAAGCCTTTCAAGGCAGCATCTTGACAGTCTTCAGAGAATAGTGCTGGAGACCAAAGGCAGCGATGGCCAAAAAACCTCTCCTGGTATGTGCAGATCCTTTTGTGCCATGTGGCTCCATTAAGGAACCTGATGTGAGCATGGGGTGGAGCCCACTGTGAGACACCCAGCCTCAGTGTCAGAAGATGGAGCCAACGTGGATCAGGAATGAAGGCTGGAAACCCACATGAGCAGATGCCACCACTGACAGGAAATACAAATGTCTTGGTTGTCTGACTCCCTCCCTCATCTGTACTGGGAGTGTTGAGGACCAAAGCAAGGTGTGGAGAAGATCCTGCCAGTCCTTGGTGACATGAGCCTGACAGCTAGTCCCACACTCCGCACACTGTGCAGAGTCATGTTAGCAGTGGAGAACAGCTGGGCAGTCAGTCAGCTCACGTCTGCTACTCTGGCCAAGTGGTCCTGGCTAGCAACAGTGTGATGGAAGCTGGGCCTGCAGAGCAGAAAGATTGTGTCATTAGTCAGTAAGTCAATTTTGGTGAGCAAAGCTGAGTGTTTGTTTTTTTTTTAATGTGCTATTCACAGCAACACACCACCCCCTCTTACACTTGTGGAGTGTACACCTCATTCCTTAGGTGTAATCAAATGTTGACGGACACACCATCAGAAATGCTGAATGAGCAGACCTCACTGAATTGCTTAGGGCAGGTGTGGCCAGTCACCTCTCTTCTCTGGTCCACATTGCCATCTACAAAACTCATACTCAAGAGCCACTCCAAAATAAATCAATAAATAATTGTAGACATAATCTATAATGTTTTAAGTAAATTCATGATTTACTGGTGGGCCACATGTAGCCTCAGGCTGTGTGTTGGACATGCCAATGAAGTTCCCATTGGACCCTGAGGAAGCTGAGGCATGGCCAGCAAGTTTAGAATCCACAGCCACTAACAGGGAGGCAGAGTCTTGCTCAGGCAAGGATGAGGGAAATCCTCAATCTATGAAGAATTTAGGAAATACAGGATGTAAAAGATGGAGAAATGCCATCTCTCTGAGAAGGCCTGTCAGTCACACTCGAGGCAGGGCTTGGAAGTAGAGCATATGCAAATAACAACTACCAAAAACACAAGAGTGAGCGAGAAAACTAATTTACAAGGAAGCTGTGATGTGTTAGGACCTTGAGTAAGCGGGAATAAATGAAAAGTAAAATGAATGCTGGTAGGATAATGTGGAAGTTAAAGTCCAGTTTTTACTCTGAATTTTTAATTATTCTAGTAGAAACATCATTATTTTCAGAGGGAGGACAATCTGATTCAGAAAAATAAATATGCAAGACTAGCTAAGAACATTACTTTCAGATTTATTTTTATTTATGCTTGTATGTATAAATGTGCGTGTGCATGTGCGTGTCTGTGTGTGTGTGGGGGGTGGGTGTATACCCAAGGACTCCAAAAGAGGGCATTGGATCCCCAGGATCTGGAGTTATAGGCAGCCGTGAGCCCCCAGACATGGGTGGTGCCAGAACTGAACTCAAGTCTCTCCACTAGAATAGTGCATGTTCTTAACTGCTGATCCAGCTCTCCAGACTAATACTATTTTTAAAAGAAGAGTCTCCATAGACAGTGAAGCATATCATGTGACCCCACAGATAGATCTGTGACGTCTCTGAAAGTGCAGAGCAGACACACACACACATGCCTATTGTAATTTAGAATGTTACAAATGGTGTCAGTTCAAATACATAAAGGAAAGATGGACGGCTTACCAATGGTGTGAACTGTCAGCCAGCTGCCCATCTTTCACTGGCTAACGTGTCCAGGCAGGTCAATGTCTTAGACACAGTAAGAATTGCAACTGCAGAAGAACAAGCCACACAGAGCAGAAACAATCAGATTGAAGCCAGTTCTAAGTGCATGAAGAGATGCTTGCCTGAAAGCTGCCTCCATGCCTCTTTACATTTGGACTAGAGCTTTTCCGTGTACCATGACCTTACATGGTAACCTGTAACCGGTGTTTGCTATTCTGTCGGTTCTTCTCTCTTCCACTCTTCTCCAGTCCTTTTCTTCCACCCTTTCAACCCCCTAATACTAGATATGAGAGAAAAGGAATACAGAGGAAAGAAAGGAAAGATCTATGTATAAAGTCAGGGGTCAGAAAGGTGGTGATATTGTCGTTAGACTATTAATTGCTGATTAGTGGCATCGAGCTCCTTGGGGAAAGTTTGATCTTCCCCATCAGGATATCTAATTTCTTCTTCCTATTTCTTCTTTGTACAAGACTACTTAACAAACCACAACCAACAGCAACTGACAGCAACCAAGAACAACCAACAACCCCCCACCTCTCTGGGCCCTTGTATTTATATACCCTCTGGAGAGTTCCCAGAATTCCAAATGTCATGCAATCGCAGAAACTATCAGCGGCTGGCAAAATCACGCCCCTGGCAGAGCACAAGGCTCTAGCACAAGGCTCTGGCACAAGGCAAAGCAACCTCATATTACCACACCTAGGGTTAAAACCAAAACACTTTCTTATAATACTTCTGTGTTTCTTAAAGAAACCAAGTTCCAGAACTCTCACTCCAGTGACCCATTGCCAGAAGGAGAAGATGAGTCTCAGCCAACCACAAGCAAACAAACCTTGTTCAAGACAGACAAGTGCCAGTGAGACCAGCCAGGCTGTACCTGCTCCTCAATTCCTTAGTTTTGTTTGTTTGTTTACTATTTTCATTTTGGGGGTTTTATCTTTTTGAGACAGGGTCTCCCTATGCAGCCTCGGGTGGCCTACGACTTTCTCTGTAGACCAGGCTGGCCTCAACTTGAGCAGATCATCATGCCCTGCCTCCTGGTACTGGGATTACAGGCATCAGCCACCACACATTCACTTCCCTTTTTCATATGCCAATTGTTTTTCAGTAAAGGGAGTTCCAGGTGCTTCATCAAAACCAGGGGTTGCCAAGTAGGTTGCTGGTATGAGTGTGCCAGGGATCTGGCCCTGTGTGGAAGAACAAGTCTGAAATACTGTATGAGCTATCTTGTTCTCCTAGAGAGGACCAGTTGTTAAAATGTTAACACTTTTACAACCTGCTCATCCAACTGAGCCATCATAAACTTCTGAAAGATGAACTGCATTGAAAGTGGAGGTTGTATGTGTTGTCTTTCTCACTTCCAAGTCCACTCACTGCTAGGCAGAGGGCCCTAGGATAATTTGGGGACCGTGTCTTCCAGGAATAGCTGTTTCCACCTAGTGACTCCACTAGGTGCTCCTGTTGTCCCTTGCTACACTGAGTGGCCATGTGACCAAGCTTTCCCACTGAAATTCCAGTAGAACAGCTGTGTACACCTCTCTTCTTACATCCTGTCCTGCTGGTAATAATAGGGATTTAATGGGTACAGCATCAACAGCCATCTTGGACCCTGAGAACCAGGACCTCAAGCATGGCAGGGAAGGCAGGAACAAGGAGACTATGGATCCAGAAGACCATGAACTTAGCACACCACTTCTAGGTCTCTCGGTTGTGCAGTCTTTTCCTTTCTTTCTTACTTGTGGGGTTCTAAAACTCATCACAACTGACCAGAGCTTTTTCCTAGTGGACATATTATTGGTCCCTGACCCAATACTAATGGTTGACTTTGGGCTATTCGATCAGCTACAAATATTTTCATTTCTTCCTAGAATAAATCAGCATTCCTAGACTATGTTGTCTCCTCTCTAAACATGCATGATCATTTCTGATTACCAGTGTGGTTCATGGCACAGGATACTGAGTGGGAGGGCTGTTCTCTGTTCTTTCCCTCCTCACAGTGCCAACTTCAAGCTCCAGGGAGGCTCAGCAGCTCACATCCAAGGTCTGATCATTAAATCTCTGTGGGGTGCTGGGGGTTGGCAGTGGAAAGATCAGGAATGAATAGAGAGATTCATTCGTGGTACTAAATTTAGATAAGTTCTCTATATTTAGTTTAGATATCAGTTAGGAAAGTGTTCAGCCTAGAGATGTGCAGATCAAGGAAGAAACAGGGCACTTACTCAAGCCATGGGCTGACGGACTGGATTCTGGCTTCCAGACATCATTACATGATGTCTGTAGTGATGGCCCATTGGCAGAGTGGACCCCATGGCCCTCTCCTGTGGGTGGACACCATGTGCCATGGTGGTTAGCAGTGCTCACATTGGCAAAACTAATATTCATGATGCATATTCAACTTGGTACACTCTGAGGGTATGACTCTCTAGAACCTCACAGGACACTGTCTGGGGACAGAGAGGTCATTTCAGCACAAAGAGGTTAGTGGTTCACCCAGGGCACACAGTAGGTAGGGACAGCAGGGCAACTGGCTCAGGGCTAGTCCAGTGTGGCCTCACCTGACTTCTCATCCCACCCTCACACTGAGCAGGTTAGGTATGGGATGGGGCTTCCATGGATTCCCAGTAGACAGTAGGGTGTCCTAGGGCTCCAAGCCACACAATGGCCTCAATGTCTGCTGGGTTTCTGTGGGACTGCAGGGGTAGCCAAGAGGGTCTTCCAGGCTGGCCCTGACATGGTCCACCAGAGAGACACAGACCAGACTTTTCAGGTGTCTGTGTGCTATATGTTAGAGCTGGAATTTCCTGAATGGCCCATATGTTAGAAGCTTGTTTGGTTCTCAGTCTCTGGTGCTATAGGATGGTGGTGGAACCTTTAGGAGCCGAGGCTAATGGGAGGAAGTTATGTCATTGGGCCATTTCCTTGAAGGGGATATAGGGAACCTGGCCCCTCTGTTTCTCTCTTGCCTCCTGGGCACCTTGACATACCCACTTTCCTTTACAACATGTCTGCCACAAGGCACTGTACTACCACAGACTCAACATGACAGAACTAAGCCTCAGGCAGAGACTTCTGAAACCATGAACCAAAATAAACCTTTCGTCCTGGTAAGCCGAGCACCTTGGGCATCTTAAAACAGTGATGGAAAGTTGACTGGGCGCAGTCTACTTGCTCATCCCTTGGTTTCCCCAGGTGCCCTGAACAGGGCCTCTCCCTCCTGCCAGGCCAACCCTCCTGATGTATGGGTTTATCTCCCTTGCTGAAGAGATATGATGAGTGTCCCCACTAACGGGGACAAGGATGGTTTCTGAGAGAGTCTATCACCAACTCGGTTGCTAGAACATTCTGTGTCCTCTATAGATACTTCATCACAAGCGTGCAGGACCTGCTGCCTGTGAGTCAACACAGCAAACTCACATAACCCACAAACATATTATACCCAAACGTCCATGAGATACAGGACTGTCTGGCATGTTCCTCACTGTGGAGAGCCTGAGCTATCCTACCACAGGAGCATGCCTTACTTCAGGCTGGCTTGCCCAAATCCAGTCTAAAGTCCCTTCTTCTTACCTCCTGTACTATGGAAGCACTTCCTATGCTGGGCAGCCAAGGGACCCTGTCTCCTGTGAAACATGAAATTGTAGCACTACATCTTATCTCCCTTTGCCTGGCCATTACCTCTTCTCTTCTGCCTTGAAAGTGGAAAATGCAGGGGCTGGAGAGATGGCTCAGCAGTTAAGAAAACTGGCTGCTCTTCCAGAGGACCTGGGTTTAATCTCAGCACCCACCTGGCAGCTCACAGCTGTCTGTAACTCTGGTTCCAGGGGATCCAGAACCTCTACACAGACACAACAACAATGCACAGAAAAAAAATCAATCAATCAATCATTTTTTAAAATCTTAAAAGAAAGTGGAAAATATGGATATGGAGGTCACACAGCAACTGCCTGGTGTCAGAATCAGAGCTGATATGCCAGCCCTATAGGCCTCATGTGGGCTACTAAACCAATATCAGAGCTGATATGTGAGTGGCATCCTCTCCTCATCTGGATTTGGTGTTCCTTGCAGTGGAATCATTAACTGGCAGGTGCTCAGGGCCAATGGGATGGGGGGGGGGGGGAATGAGCAAATGGGTAGAATTCTATTCACAAAAATCCCATGTCTCCAAGTGGGGCTAGACTGGACAGTGCTTCCAAACTTTATATTTGGCCACAAAAAAAAAAAAAATTACCCCGCAGTCCCCCAGGAAACTTTTGGTGGGTTTGAGAAACCATTGCCTTAGTTTAGGAAAAAGCCTGGCCTGGGGCAAAAGATGGTAGAAAACACTCCATGGAGACCTAGCTTCTCTTGAAGGAATGGACAGCAGACCTGAGTTGGGAAAAGATGCTTCTAGACCGCTGGATGGGAGGTCCTGTGATGGGGCTGTCTCTTCAAGCCTCAGTTTCCCCGATCAGTATTTGGTTGATATGACGACCTTAAGCAGTGGTGTGTAATAGGCCTTTTATGGGGGGCCCATGTGCAGGGAGTGCTGCAGCCATTGTTCCTTCTGGGTCTCCCTGACTTCTCTCTCTCCTCCTACCTAGGAACATCTCTCTGCCTCAGGCCCCAGTTTCCCACATGAAAAGGCAAGGCTGAGCCAGAGTTCCTAGCTGACACTGAGAGGGAATGACCTGGGCCATGGGACCTCCTGCATACTGTTCTACTGTGCTGGAAACCTCCCAGCACACTCTTAAATTGTCCCCCTACAAGTAGGTCACACAGGCTTGGAACCTTACACCTAATTCATCTGCCACATTTTAACCCAAATCACTGCTCCCCAGGCTGGTCCTGCTAGAAGAAGTAGAGGAAGCCTGGCTGTCTCACCTCACTACAGAGGTGACTTTGAAGTGTTATGGGGGTCATAGCCCCCCAGACCTTGGTGGCAACCCTTCTATTTCCACATGCAGATGGGCATATTCAGGGATGGGTGAACCCCAGCAGACCAGGTTTTTCTGCAAACACCCGCTAACTTTTCAGGGTTGCTCTGCTGCCTTGTCTCACCATGCATAGAGGCAGATAGACCCCCCCCCACCACCACATAACACTCTTGCTCTAGAGATCCAGCCTGTCACTGACCACAGATGGTCACCAGGGCCATCTCAGAAGGAGCCAGTAGTAGTGTTGTGATCAGAACAGAGTCCTACAGAAGGCCTGTCTCCCAGAGCAAGTTATGGTCCCCAGGCATCTTACATGGCCCAGTCTCCAATACAAACAGGTGCCTACCTTGCTTCCTGACACCCCTCCCCAGCCTCACCAGCCCCGCCCATCTGGGATGAGCTGGGCTCCATCTGTTCTCTGCTGATGAAAAGTGGATGGGGGGGGGGAAGGTAGGCTTGAATCTGGCGCCTTAGACCACTCGGCCCC
>CAJQZJ010033015.1:7437216-7453752 GCA_907164525.1 Lophiomys imhausi | reverse complement strand
GTGTGTGTATGTGCGTGTGCGTGTGTGTGCACGTGTGCTTGTGTGTGTGTGTGTGTATGTGTGCGTGTATATGTGTGTGTAGAAAGAGGAAGCTTCCAGGTATCTTCACAGGACCATCCTGAAGACAGCAAGGGTGTACCTGCCACTTGTTTGATGTTAGAGGGATAAAGATTCATGTTAGGGCATCCAGAGAACCATGTGGAGCCTAAAGCACAGGGTTCCTGCCTTTGCCAGGAATACTCCTCCAGTATTCGCGGGCTGGCCCCACTTGCCGAGGACTTCAGGGAAGGCACCCATGTCAGCCGAGCAGCACAAGGCACTGAGGCTGAGGCTGTGGCTGTGGAACTGCCTCCCCTGGCATCTGCATGTTTTGCATTTGTTTGAGGCTTGCATCTGCTTCGCACAATGAGCAGTAATTTAAAACCTGTCTAGCACGCATTTGACCCAGATACTTCTTTTGTGACCATTTCACTTGCATCTGGGTTGCAGTGCAAAGAGGCTGTGAGAAACAAAAACGAGTGCAGAATGGCATCAGCCAGCAGCTGCATGGGTGCACAGGCCCATAGGAGGGTGGCAACCTGCTCTGAAAGGTGCCACGGCCATGTCACACACTGACCAGCAGCTTCCTGGGCTGGCTACTGTCATAATTCAAAGCTATGGACTCCACTTGGGGACCAGAGCCCTCAGATGGGCTGAATAAGATAAATACCAGGAAGGAAGAAACTTCCCCTGAACTCTGTGGAGACAGCAACCCCTTCTCATCACGGAAGGCAACACAAATAAGTCCCCAGGATGACTGACATGCCCTAGGCTTAAGGTTTGGTAGCCAAACAAAGGGCCCTGAGGTCCACAAGGGGATTATCGCCCAATACCTTCCATGCTAATATGTTCCTGTCACAGTTCTGTGTGCTGCTCCAGAGACATTGTGCAAGAAATTGCACATTGTGCAAGCCTTAGAGTGGTCTCTAGGGCCCTGGCTCCTCATTATGACCCTGGCTGTGGAATCTTACTCAGTCTGTTGTCATGCTGGAGCTAAAAATGCAGACACCTCCCTGTGAGCCCCCCCCCACCTTCCTAGGGAAGGCATCTATCCTGAGCTGGACATAGCAGTGTGGGATATCCTGAGATATAGTTGTGGGTCCTGTGAACCTCCAAACACCTGGTGGATCTCAAAGTCAGTGGGCTTAGAGCCAAATTGACAACACATTTATGTAAGTCTAAACTTGCTCTCAAGACATTATAAAAAAAGATATTTTTTCCCCACTACAAAAGGTAGGCACATGCTGCTTACAGACATGCACAGATGGGTAGATTTCATAAAGCTACACTTTTGTACCACACCCTGATTTATGAAAAGATCTCTGCCAAAAGTGTGATCTCTCTCCAGACAGTGGCATCAACAGACCCTTGTGACAGAAATGTGCATCAGCAAGTGTACCATGGGGGCTACGAACTGTTCAGGGTGACTGGGCATCACAGATATGGCTTGTGGGGAGGACTGAGTTTCCAATTTTATTTGATTTTGAACATATCAAATTCATATTTAAATCTGCAAAGGTACACATGGCTAACAGCAACCATATTGGACAGAGACTCACTGTGGACACTGGTATATGCCACTCCCCCACCACACAACAGAAAATTCACACAGTGGGGTCCACTCACAGTCACAGCACTGGCTCGGAGAAACAATTGATTTTTATAACTTGAAGATTTACTTTTCTTTCATGTGATTTGTTTGCCCTGCAACTGACACACAAGGAAAACATCTCCAAGAAACTTAAGAGGAGAGGAACAGAGCCTAATCACTACCACTTCTGCCTCTGCTGCAATCCCTGGGGACGAATTTTAATTTTGATCTCTTCCATTTCTCTTAAAGTGCTGTCTTATGCGTCCATTACACACAGATTTTTTTTTTTTTGGAAGCCACGGGTCAATATAAAGATGATTATCAGTGTTTTTAGCCTTTAAAAATAGAGCAATAAATCAGGTCTTTGAAACCAAAAGATTTAAAAATTTGTCTATTACAAACTAAAACTTATTTGGGCTGCAAGATATGTTAAATCAGTGGCCACGCAGTTTTTATTGGAGCTGGTGCTTTTACAGACCACTTGATGGAGGGCACTTGGCAAGGACCAGTTATGCAACTAACGAGAGCATTTGCTGTTGCTTCACAGCCTTGCTTGCTTGCTGATAATGATGCTTGGATGGACTGAGCTCTGCAGCTATAAATAAAATGTCATGGTGTAATCTTCTTGTTGGTGCTGATGAAATTAAGTAAGGGGATGGAGCTAGATATGGTGGCACAAGTTTATAATCCCAGGGCAACAGAATCAGGGGTCCAACACCAACTTTAGCTTCATAGTGAGTTCAAGGCTAGCCTGGGCTACATGAGATTCTGTCACAATGTACCAAGCTGTATTTAAATAATATATACTTAATTTATTAGGCAGAGCACATGGAGAAATGACTTGTTGGCCTTTTTTTTTTTTTAACCCAATCCCATGGAGAATCTCCCCAGACCTCAGATTTCAGTGTCACAAGCATGTCACTACAGAGTGATGGAAATAAGATGTCAGTACAAAATGCTCAGCAAGAGAGAGCACTACTCTGCCTAACATGTTGCAGGCTCCCTGGGCCCCTTAACTTGCAGGCTACCTCCCTGCTTGGGCTCATGTGCCCTTCAAGGCTGATGGCCTTGTTCTATAATCCAAGGAGCTTTTCAACCACTTTTTAAAAATATGGGGTTGTTGAATGAGTGTGTAATTTTTCCAGGTGCTGAAGTGCAGAGGAAGCTACGGCTCTGGTGTTGGGTCACACTGTGTTCATTCCAGTGTCAGCAGGTACTTATTAGTACCTGACACAAGGCCTGGTCTTGGAGCACAGCAGCACTGGCTGCCAAAAACCAATGAGGGTGATCAAACCAGCATCCCCTGGAATGTTCCACAGATCCTGGGAGCAAAAGGGGCTCATGGAGTCCGTTTTTCCTACTGTATTTTGTAGGGTTTGCTAGTTTAGTTAAAAGACACTTAGATGAAGCTATATAATATCATGATCTCAGGATCTAAGGATAGAGCTGACAGAAAGCTAAACTGACCAGGCAGGAGCCAGCATTTAGAGGGCCGCCTCCAGAGAGACCCACAAGCCACAAGGTTCTATTTTTCCTTCCTGCTCTTAAACAACGTTTATTCCTTAAAACTGAAGAAGAGGTTTCACAGAATGGCACAAGAGACAAAGAGGCTCTTGTTGGAGCTGCTGTTCAATAATAAATGAATAAAATGTTTGAATGCTGGTGTCATCGAAGGAAGATAATAACACATCTCCTGTGTCTCTTTATTTTTATAGGCCAGATAAATTAAATTAAACCAGCTCTCCCATTCAACAGCTTGAGAGGTGAAGATAATAACAGCTCTCTCTGCTCCCTCCATGAAAGGATGGGCTGCAGGGTATGGAGGTCATAGTCCATAAGGAGGCTGTGAGTGGCCATGGGAAGTTATTATGGAGAGAAAAGGAGAATTGCTTGTGTTTCATCTAACAGTGGTGTTGCCACCTAGTAACTAAGGAACTAGTTTGTTCTCTGGAGCCTTGGCCTGGGTCATCCTCCAAGCAGCTGGACTTAAGTGAGCTTCAGGGTCCTAGGCACGTCTGTTCCCAGTTCGAGTACAGCTAGAGCAGATTCACTTGCAGCTCAACCAAGACTTCAAGTTAACAAACTGTTTAAAAACATCTTCACTTCTCATTGGTAAACAGCATGTCTACTGATATATATTGAGAAAATTAGTGTTTTCATGCCGTGTTTTCTGGTACATTACCTAAACTCAATGTGTAACCTACACATGGTGTCTCCCTGTTCACTAGCATTGGATCACAATGTTTCGCTATTAACTATGGGCGTCTCAGCAATAATTTGACAGGCAATAAAAAAAAAGAACAAGCTTGTGGTGTAATTTTTATAGTCTATTCTTCACCATCTCCGTCATTGGAGTGGAAGGAATGAAGACATACAATTTAACCAGTATGTTTACAGGCATCTAACTGATACTTTTCTTTGGAAAATTAATTGAATTACACCTATAAAATACTTACATTGTAAGCTTATCAAGCTGAGAGGATTTCAAACAATTAGAAGAATATGTTTACATTACCAATAAAAGATTAGTACTTCACAGAAAAACAGTGAAGGCTGTCTCATACCTGGAGCCTTCTTCCTAGCTTTGTGACACTCCATAGGGAAGGTGGAGAAAGGCCTATGTAGTGAAGTCCTGACTGAATGCCGGCTGTTGATGTAGCCATGGAAGAGTCAAGGACTCTTCTAGACCATATGTGGATGTTGATTTGTGCAGAAAATGTCCACTATAGCACTGGCTCCCAGATGTTTATCACCTGATGTCTGCTTCCCAAAGAGACTGCTCTTATTGAGATCAGCAAACCAGGTCCTCTTGGTCCAGATATGTACCATAAACCCTGCCTCCTTCTTTATCTGTACATAATAATCTCTCCTCCTTGTCCTACTGTATTCAATAACATCACCTCTCTGTTCAACTCTGTACAATAAACACACTGAACACTTGGGATGCTGTGGTCTCTCCAACAGGGAGCCCAGTTTGCACAATCCCAGCTTCCTGTCTGTTCATTTTTTTTTTTTTTATCTGTCACTCTGTCATTTCTTCATCCTCTCACTGTCCTAGTCAGGTCGCTCCCTGGAGCCATGCAGGATGCAAGAACTCCAGCCTCTAGCATCCTCACCATGACACCCAGAGCTGCAGTGGCCTCCACTGCAGACCTCTTCACCATGTACCTCTGAGGGGAGTGTATGCCTGAGAGGACCATGCCTGCACAAGGGTGCTTCACAGGGGCCTTGAGTGCTGCCTCCTGGGCGGCCCTGGGTGAGCACCCAGCACACAGCTAGAGAAGCTTAATTGAAAACACATTCTTTACAAAGGTCCCCATGACCCAGATGAATGGCCCTGGGCTACATGGCAGCAGGAGTGCAGAGACAGATCCGAACAGAGCAGACACAAAGCCTCATATTCCCAAGTGGGCAGGGAACCGTGGGGTCTCCCCCTTCATTTCCCAAGTGGTGAGATAATCAAAGCCAAGATGCTGATTGTTTTTAGGCTATTTCTGGACAGATGTGACTCTCTGTCCCACTGCCTACTAGCCCTACTTCTGTCTAGAAAGGTCTAGGCAGTGGTTTCCAAAGTGGCCTCTGAGTCCTCAGTGTGAGGGCCCTCTTGAGCCCACCTGAGTCCTGCTGGGTTCAAATCTCTGTCAGCTGAGCCCACAGGGATTAATTTGCCATGGTTTGAGGATAATATGTAGTCATCCATGTTCTCCAAATTGAAAATTCCTCCTGGAGGGAGGAGGGATCCTCATGAGCCTTAGGAAGCTAAGGAAACATCTAAACCTCAGCAGAATTCCCAACTAGAGAAGACTCGCAAGGCCCCTCCCTAAGAAGACTCGCAAGGCCCCTCCCTAAGGCTACACAAACAAAAGTAATGCTGCAGATCGGAGACTCTGAACAGTCCAGTTGCCTGCAAGTCACGCAGGGAGCACCGGGGTTGCAGCAAGTCATGGAGGGAGCACCGGGGTTCAGCTTTCCTGTCTCTCAGAATGGCGCTGAAGTTGCCTTTGAGTCTTCCACATATAAGTCACCCATGAGTAAACCCAGTAAACTCATGGCTTCACCAAGCTAGACTTAGGCAGAATCCTTTCTCGGGCGTGTCATCGGTATGTCCTATTTGGGGGTGAATAGACATCTGTTCATGCCTCCCCAGAACCATCACACAGCAGAGGTCCCTGGTCTGAGAGTCAGAACAGGGTAGAGAAGTCTTGGCTCCAGGGAAATCAGTATAATGTTTCCAAAAAGGAGAATGGCTCACACTCCTGGGGATCAAATGGGAAGTGTGTATGTGTCTTCAGAGATACCTGAATGGAAGTGCAGCCATCTTACACATATCTTACGCATTGCCTGATTTTCTTTGTTTTGGGTGACGTCATGGGTTTCACACAGCCTCAGATGATTCTCTCCTCCTTCATGTGTTCACTCTCAGTCTGGCTCTCAGGGGCTAGAGTAAAAAAAGTGCTCAGCAAATCCTGCCAGAACCTGTTCCAGGGTCTAAGGACACTAGGACTAGGATGTCTTCCTTGGATCAGATCTACCTTTAGGCTCTGGTCTGCATCATCAGCCTTGGGGGACTCATGGGTGCCCTGAGACCCTCGGGCCTGACACCCGGCATGGGATGAAGCAGCCACCTTTAACCTGTGGCTTCATCTGTCTAGTGGCTTGAAGGAGAGAGGTTTCCATAGGCTTATGTTTTAAAGCTAGGTCCCCAATTTTTAGAACTGTTCGGGAAGGATTCGGAAGCATAGCCTTGTTAGAGTAGGTGTGGCCTTGTTAGAGAAAGTGTGTTGCTGTGGGTAGGGTTTGGGGTTTCCAAGTACAGTCCTGCTCTCTTTACCCACTGTTTACAGATAAGGGTGTAAAGCTCCTTCAACTACTGCTCCAGCTCCATGCCTGCCTGCTCCCCCACCCCCTGTGATGATCATGGACTAACCCTCTAAAACTGTAAGTAAGGCCCCGATTAAATGCTTCCTCTTACCAGAGTTGCCTTGGTCATGGTGTCTCTTCACAGCAATAGAACAGTAACTAAAATAAGCTGCTACCAGTTTTCACATCGAAGTGTCACTGGACTTGGTTTGAACAAAGTGGGGTGTGAGAGGATGACACGGGGCCCAGCCAGGCCCTGCTACAGGCTTACCATAAGAAGTGGTGCTGCCCCTAGAGTCCTATCCATATATTCAACCCACACACTGCGAAGAACACTGGGGAGAGTGTTCTCCTGGTTTTCAGAAGATCCTAAGAGAAGGTCCGCTAAATCCTGAAGCCTACCTCTAGAGCTGAACATCCTGGGAAAGTCCTGCCTCACTCCTTGATCCTAGGGACTCGTGGGCACCGAGAATGGGAGTCCTGACCCGATGTTGACCCCAGCCCACATGATAGCTCACATGACAACAGCCCGGGACTCCTTAAGTTAGTATGATGGGGGTCTCTAAGGTACCACCTTGGGAAATGCAAAGGCCTCGCTGTGCATGCTCTTTATCCTTCCTTGCCTATCCTGCAGGCTTCCTTCTTTGCTTTTCCCCAGGCACTTCTCAACAGCAGTCAGTTCCTATAGTCTTCATTTGCTAGACAGGTGAAATTCTGGGCTTCTCTCAAAATACAGAAAACCGGAGTGCATCCTCTCGTGGCTTCCTGTGACTTACCACACTGACTCCTTCTAGGACCACCTAGATGAATGTCTCTGCACATAAGATTGGTGCAGGTTTAAGTGCACAAGAGTCTGGGGGACAGGGACATAGTCCAGTGATTTGCCAAGAGCCATATGGTCACAATCTTCAGGCTATGAGACCCAGGTTTCATCCCTGTTTCCTAGCATTAGCTGGACAAGCTGCTCCACTTCTCTGGGCTTTGGGTGCCCATCTGTCAATTGGGAGAGCTGGAGTATGGGAACCACTGCTTTGTGCTGTGGGTGTGAGAGGATGACAGGGGCTCTCAGCCAGGGCCAGCTACAGGCTCGCTGTATTCTGGAGTCTGGCTTCCTGGTGCAGCATGAGGTCCCAGCTCAAAGGGGTGGGCTTTAAACCCCACCATTATCTTTCCAGGAAGAAGAACAACTTTCTCATTAAACATATATTCAGAGAGAATTAAATTGAGCATGAAAGTCTTAGAATCATTCAAGTGGAAGTTTCACCAGTCCTGTAGGCACTGAGGAATGGGTTGCTCACTGAGACAATTCTTGCTAACTCTTTAAAACTGGAAACCCAATAAGCATTGCCAGTAAGCCTGGCCTCCTCTCCTTCATTTGTTACCAAGTCCACAGTCAGTGCAAAGCCCACACAAGTAATTAGGGGGTGGGGAATAATTAGATAACAAGGTAAAAATCAGTTAATTATTTTTAGCTAATTACAAATGAAAAACAACCATTCATGGCTCAGAATTCTTTATTCTGGTCAACTGTGTGCCAGGGAATGCTGGGAAGGGCCAGGGACCCTGAACAGTTGGCCACTGTGCTTTTTCTATGTTCATTACACCCAGCATGGGGCCTAGGCATATTTTTTTCCTAAGCTGCAAAATGGTTTTACCAGCTCTTGCTTGCACATTATAAACAACTCAAATAGATTTGGAAGTCTTAGGGCAGAGAGAACTGTGTCCTGCCTGGCATTCCAGAGACCTGGCCAGACTGCAAAGGTGGTCTTTTACAACCTTCCACTGCCTCTGTTTACTTCCATATTTCTCATCAACAAGGGAAGACTCCTCCCACACACATGTACTTCTTGGCCTTTTAATCTTCAGTTTGTCTGTTGTTGTCATGTTCAAGAAAATGAGAACTTGCCTGTGGAGGCCACACCCACTCTCACACAGGGATTCCCTCCCCCAGCATCTGCTGTGGTATGTAAGACTTTGGTTTAATTTTTCATGTTTGTCTGTCCCTCAAACACCATGAGAATCCTGTCTCTTCTTGAAAGGTAGAGATTAAAAGCCCATGGATCTGTCACTGTCCTGTCCTGGAGAGATGTCCTCCTATGGCCACCTTGTCACCCATACTTTTTCCTGCCACCTTGGCTCTCTCTGCTCTCCTCTTGGATGTCTTTATTGACTAATTCTAGGTAGAATTCTGTCCTGAGTGATTGGGTTAAAATTTCTAACAGGAAGTCATCTTTCTGTGCCATCTCAGAAGTGACTTTCCACTGTTCCTTGGCTTCTGAAGAACTTTATTTAATCCTGGTTTGTGCTTGCTTTCAAAACTCTGAAAACATTTGGAATCCCAATTCCTGTCCTCCAAGTCTCCACAGAAAGGAATACTCTAACCTCCTGTTGGGGTCTGTGGAGCCCAGACTATAACTTGGGGTATAGATGTCCTCCTTGTAGCTCTGGGACAGTTCTGCCTCAGGTCAAAATGGTCCCCCCTCATTGCCCAGCCTCCTGCTAGAGTGGTCATGGCTGTCTTTCTGGGAAAATGAGCATAGGGGACCCAAATGCTTCCAAAGCACAGTTAGCCAGCACATGTCTACTCAGCCCCATGCCCTGCCTCCCATCAGGACCCTCCCAGGGATCCATGGGATAGCTCTGCTTCCTGTTACTCTGCCTACTTGGCCTACCTCATTCTCTGTGCTTGCTTCCCAACCCCCCAGGTTTGTCATTCCTGTCACCATCTCCTCGTTTTCCCATCTTGTGCTCATGCCCTTTAAAACAACACATCACCAGTGTTTTGTAGAGGCCAAGGATAGGCTAAGCCAGGCTGTCAGTCTGTCTGTGCACTCATCTTCCAGGGAACACATCATGGCCATCCAGCACCTCATAGGCAGTGAGTATGTGGGAGGAATAGCCCACTGCAGTGTCCTCAAGGCACTTACTTCAAGTACTCCATGTTCATAGTCAGACACAGCATGTAGGATGGGCCCTCGAGAACACATGGCCCTGGTCATCTCCATCTGCTAGCACCTCCAATCCTGTGACCTGTGAAATAATGCCCTGAAATACTTTCTTGGGGCCTTCTGTGTAAGCACTTCCCTAGGATTCCCAGGGCCAGCCTTCAGGAAGAGTCCTGGGAATGGGTACAATCACAGTGCAAGCTATGGTTTGGACTTACTTTGGTTCTAAGTCCTTTGTGCCCCTCCAAAAGCTGGGCCTGGCTATGGGATTCAGGAAGTCCAGAAGTACACAGTCAGTAGGAAGGGTCTGGGAGTGAGGGACAGACAGGATCAAGAGGGTATATGTGGACACAGCCTCGGAGGAGGAATCAGGAAGTCCCCAGGCTTAATCCCTTTTCCAACTAGAAACTCCTGAATTGTCAGCGTGAGGCCACAGGCCTCTTGGCAAATAGATCATGAGTCTGCCCTATTGTCCCAGTCATGTGCTGGGCTGGGAAGAGGGATGCTAACCCAAATCTAGAGAGAAGCTGATATGACGGCTGCAGGCACAGAAGGTCCAGCCCACGCCAACAATAGAGGGTTGGTTGTGCAGTGTATCGGGGACTCAGTGTAACCCATGGACCATTCATCTCCAGATCAGGCAGTGGGCTGGAAATGGTTACTTCAAAATGGGAATGTGGAAGAAGTTTTTGTGACATTTATCCACAAGGCCCTGGATTCTGCCTCATCCTCGAAACTACACTAAGCTTGTAAGATCCCAGCCATGGGACTAAGCAAGGTCCAGGAGCACACAGACAGACTGTTGATCACATTGAAGCTGCTCAAAGACTCTGCAGGCTGACATGAAAAGATGGACAGAACAGTTCTCACATCCCTCCAGGAGGATGAGTTTTGAGCCTTACGCTAATTCACTGAACATCTTTCCATTTTAAACTTCAAGGCTTAATGACCCGAGGAATAGAAATTGATTAAGAAGAACATGCCGCCCCTAATCTTAAAATATATTTGTCATCATGATCATTAATCTAATGTTTTCTCCCTTGGGAAGAAATGCACAATCAAGGACATAGAGGCTCTGCAGCCCTGATGTTTCTGTCCATGAAAACAGTTCCACTGCCACTCTTAAGTTCCTTGGTGTAGAAACCAACTTCATAGGCAGACAGGAGGCCGAGTGGAGGATGGAAAAGGCCCATGGTCTATAGTCAGATAGTGGGTGTGTGAAGCTGAGTGTGGTCAAGAAGGGTGGGGTGAGCTCTTAGCCTACTTCCTCTCCATGGTGACCCTGATGGTGCAGTCAGCAGGGTGGGGCCCAAGCTGAGGCCCTGGACTCAGCTTGTTTGGTTCTAGGCTGCTGCTGGATTTCTTCTCTCTGTTCCCATGTCTGAGTTCCACTCAGCTCAACCAGATCCCTAGATGACTCTAGTCGCATGTTTAGTCTTCTGGACTTTGCTTACCCTACTTCCTCTGCTTCACGGGATCCATGGAACCAGCTGCCTAATTCAGCATTATTAGAGAGTTGGGTCAATCCTCCGATATCACTTCACCTCCTTCTCTCTGGTGTCCTGTTTTCATGGTCAAAGTCAGCAAGGGTTTGGAGGTCAATGGAGAAAATGCTCTCCATTGATAGCAGACTGAATAGAGGGTCTGTTCTTGGCTGGTGTGTCCCTCAGTGTTTACAGAAGCCTGCCACATTCTCAGCCCACTGAAGACTGTTAAGTCTACGAGTGTAAAGGAAACAAATTAAGACTCAGGAGACTCAGCTCAGGGAAAGACTCTTCTTCCCAGCCTGAGAAAGTGTGGACAGCACATGACTGCAAAACCTGAGAGCACTGTGAGGCTCATCTCCAGCTGCAGACAGTCAGACTTGGGCTAAGCAGCTGGCACTGTTTCCAGGGCAATTTATTTACCTCTCCTATACGTCTGTTTCCTTATCTGGACAATGGACATAGCAATCCACTTTCATGAAAAGTTATGAACGTTGGATGAAGGAACATAGTTAGGAATTACGGGGACTTTGTAAGGTGCCAGGGCATGGAAAACACTGTTGAGGCATGCTTATTACAAATTCCCCTGTCTCAGAGGATGCATCTGTGTGCCTGGACATCCTCAAGGGGCTGCTGAGAATACACTGAGGTTCCCAAGGCACCAGTGACCGCTACTGAGAGGACAGGCAGCTGTCCTTAACAGGATCCTGATGCAGCAGAGTCCTCAGAATGAGCCCAGAACAGACTGCTTGGAGGTAGAGGTGTTTTCTTCTCTCATGTCTGAGCCAGCAGTTCCCAGGTCCTGAGGTGGTGCACAGACTGATAAATCAAGGTTTTTTTGCTTCTCATTTGGCTAAGCACTTGAACTCCTGCCACAGTTGCAGCCCTGAAGGTCTAGAGAAGATTCTGGATGAAGATGTACAAGGTCTAGGGGTGGGTGGGGCACCTGGATGCCACCATCCTTGAGTGCAAGAGATTCCGAGTTGGAGCAGAAAGGATTCTCACTAGGTGGAGTGGAGGCTGCCAAGGGATAGGCCCACCCTCACCGATCAACACAGGTCTCCATGACTCTTGCCTGCACCCCTAGGTGGCTGGTAAGATACAGAGAAGAGGTTCTGTGGGGACAAAGAGCCCATGCAGAAGCCTAGATATGATGTTCCCTATTTTACAGCAAACAGAGATGAGGACAATCCAGGAGTCTTCTCTGTGCGCAGTGACCAGCTGTGCTGAAGATATTGCTTATGTTCAAGTATACAGAACACTTCCCAGGAGAAGGTACATGGGGACCCAGTGGGGAGTGGACCCTGGAATCATCAGGGAAACATAAACACACAAAGAACCATGATGCCAATTTACCTGGAAGCAAGAGACCTAGGTGCTAAGTGATTCTGAAACCGTGGAGATGCTACAGTGAATTGGCTAGTGGTCCAGGAGGCAGGGTACTGAGGCTGTGGACTCTGAGAGTCAGTGGCTGTAGAGAGTGTTTCAGTGCTCCAAGGCCCCAAAATGGACCAGGGGTTGTGAGTAACAGTCTTTCTGTGATCGGGACAGTACAGGGGCCCATCAAGAGTGCCTGGTATCATGTCCTTCAAGAAGTGATCAGAACCTCAAGACAGTGGCCACCTTAGAGACAGTGTCGTTAGCAAAGGTGGCAAGCATCTGTTAACACACCAGATGTGAAGAACAGCTGAGATAGCAGTGCCCTTTAAAGAAGCAAACGTGATGAAAGGAAGGCCAGTTAAAGAATAAACAGCAGATTCTAAAGCAGTAGAAATAAAACAAAGCACTTACTTAGTACTATCCCAAATGTAATACTTATGCAGTCAAAATTCAGAGATGATCACACGGTCAGATTTGGGCCACAGAACAATCAAGGAGCCACGTTCTGTGGGAAGCAACCATACACAGAAAAGGCTGAAGGCAAAGGGAGGCAGAAGAGATGTGGGCTGTACAAGGAGTCAGGGGTAGGAAGGACTATAGAGTGGCTCCACTGTACTACACTGTACTGTCCATCAGAAGAGGTCCTGTTTTCAGAAGAACCAAAAGTGTGGATGATGAGCTCTCCCTAGACATCAGTGTGAGAGATTAGGGATCCAGTAGGATGGAGAGAGAGATGGCAGCTTCCACTAGGTCTCAGAACAGTGAGACCTGGGATGAGATAATTCCTAATATGAACACATAATTAGAGATAAGGATTGCTGTTTCAGGGACTTATCTACAGACATTGGAGTAGACTAAAAATATGGTAGATATTCCCTGGGGGAAAAGAAATTGACAACTTGTCTGGTCTTCAGAAAGCCTCACACTTCTGATGTGGCACAGCTCAGTAGCCCATGCATGCAGCCATGGACAGGGTCTCCCAAGAGATGCAGCTGGACCATGACCAAGATGTGTAGCTTGGGAATTTGGGTAGGTTATGTTTCCCCACTTTTTGGACTGATGATGGGTTGTCTTGTTGACTCCCCCTTAGACCTGAGGACATATGTGTTTTCAGAAGTGGGGCCAACTCCACTTTCACTGGCTCCATGGCCTGAAAGAATAGACACTTGTTTTCTAGGCTGAATTTTTATTTTTCAAAGTAAAAGTATAAACCTCTGAGTCACCTGGGATTTTGGATTCAAAGCAGCAATATCCAGGAGACAAGTATATATAAAATGTGTTGTTCTCAGTTCTGGGACCACCCACAAATGGCCAGGAAGATCACAAAGGAGACCTGAAGAGAGCATGGGGGCAGGGAAGGCAGGGAGAGGCTGGCCTCCACAGGGCTAAGCAGTGTCTGATCTCTCAGATGCAGGCTGATGGAAGCTTATTGAGGCTCTACAGACACTCCTTCCTTGTGGAACCTAAGGGTTCTTAACAGGTGTTGAGTTTCAAAACTAACCATTCAGGCTGGTGGCACATAGCAGATGACAATAGTGATCACAGGTGACCACACATTGGATGTGATGCTAACTGTAGTTGGGGGCACTGGTAAGGAAGAGCAGGAACTGCCTGGGTCTGCTGCTCCTTGCAATGAGGCAGGTGATTCTTTCTGGCGAGAGAGATGACAGGAGAGGGAGAGGCTGGGGGTGTGGGAGCCCATCACCTGCCTGTGAGCAATGGTGGCCCATCTTACCCTCAGCAGGTAGGCTCTCTGAGCACCACTCTATAATGCCCCGAACCTGCCATTTCCAGTACCCCAAAACAGCATGGTGGCCCTGATTGTTATCTTCTCTTAAGGAAAGGCAGCTTGCTGGGAAAACTAGTTTCTAGGCAGAAATATCTACTCCTTCCAAGGTGAGTGACTACCAGCATAGCTCTCAGTAGACTTTTAGTTCCCCCCAATGCTATATTAGCATGAAGGCATATGAAAGGCAGAACTAGGCTGGGAGATGTGTGTGCATGTATGAGATGCCAGTATTTAGGAGACAAGGGCAGGAGGGTAGAGAGTTTGAGGATGGCCTGAGCTACATAAAGAAACACTGTCTCAGTAAAAACCCAAGTGAAACACATGCAAAACCCAAAACCAAAGCACACAGAAACAGATGCACAGAAAGCTGGTCCTCATACAGCCCTAGAGAGTCCATGAGCAGATTTCTCAGAAGGCTTCCACATCTCCCAGAGCTCACGGCTCACATCGGAAGGGCCACTGCGCAGGGCCAATGGGACCATGCCTAGTAACTTCACCTCCAAAGAAGCAAAGCAAACAAACAAACCAAAATAATCAACACAACGGCAGACATCAGAGACAGAGGGGCCTGGAGGCCAATGCTGTTTGTTTGGGTCACTTGGCCAAGTCAGACACACCTACCCTCCTGGGGAAGAAGGGTCTTTTTAGAAATGACAAGTCAGCTATGATCCTGAGATTCTACTGTGCACCGGGAGACATTTGAAAATCAGGCTGGGCTGCTGGCGTTTGTGAGGACCTTGGAGTGTGAGCTTATTAGATGACAGGAGACTGTAGATATAATTTAAAGATACAACATAGTCATAGGCAGTGGCTGCGCATGGCTTCAGCCTGAGTTCCCATGAGAAGTGGGGCAGAGGAGGGCCATGAGAGGTCCATGAAGCCTGGAGAGCAGCTCTCAGCCAGGGGCGGCAGCTAGGGTTAGCGCTGGTTATGAAATCATTGATTCAGGTCCACATGAAATAAAGTTAGATATATTGCAGACGGAAACTCACCAGCCCTGTTGGGACAAGGGGAGGCCCTGGCTCCGGCGCCCGAGATTCTCCCGCGCAGACAGCGAGCTTAGAATCCTGACCTGTGAAATCTGTAGGGCAGAAGCAAAGGTCGCTGGGTAGGTGTCCAGGCTGCTCTCGGCAGGGACTGCCCAGAGGTGGCATTTCAAGGAGCTTTGCTGCAGCCCGAAAGCCCAGACTTCAAACAGCAGAGTCAAGTTGGGCCCCTGCTTTCAGACTCTGCTTCTGGGGCGCGTAGAAATTCTCAAATGTCAGCCACCCAGCATGCAGTACACAGTGCGCTCCAGCCAGGCAAGGTATTTGCCGCAGTGCTGTGCGGCAGATGAAATGCCTGGGGTGGTGTCTAAAGGAGGCCCAATCAGAAAGGAAACACTCTGAATTAGCCATCTTGTGTATTATCCTAATAGACTATTATTTTTAAACTACCACAATATTTTAATTACATTCTCAGCATGAGTCATTATGTACCTGAGTGAGAAAGCACTTCTGACTGTCATTGCTCAGTGGAGCCCCATGACACAGTCAGTGAACTTAACCCAGGGACAGAGCGACAGTGGGATGGCAGCTCTCCCACAGCCACCTCCAATCAACCAGCCTTTCCTCCCTCCCTTCTTCCCTTCCCTCTGTTCATTGCCACTCCTTTCCCTCTTCTATCTCTTCCTTATCCCCTCTTCCATCTCTTAATTTCATTCCATAATTTTTGCTGCGTACCCCCACGCACGTTGGTGGTCCTTCTTGTCTCCAGGTGCCAAGCACAACTCCAGGCCCAGCATGGAGCTTGGCACAAAGGCCAAGTCTGGCTTGCTGCATGGCAGATCCAGGTAAATGAACAAGAGACAGTTGAGGCACTAGCAATTATGGGGTACAGAAGAAGAGTGGTCCAGGGTAAAAACCCCAATATGGACTTTGTGGGAGCTGCAGGCTACCAACTCTACTCCATCAAGAGGCTCTTTGAGGGAGATTTGAAGCAGGCAGGCAGGACATGACTTGACCATGGCTCTCTCTCACTCATCTCTGTGTCACTTCCCATTGGGCTGCTCCAGATCACTGCTCCACGACAGCAGTGATCATCACACTACTGCTGAGTGTAGTAGAGGCTAGGGAGGTGCCCAGTCAGCAAAGCCCTTGTCTGCTGACCCCTACTGTGAGCATGAGGAACCGAGTTCAGGTGCCCAGTATCCACATGAAAAGCTGGGAGCAACCATGAGCCCCTGTAAGTACTAGCCTCCACATAAAAGAAAAAATCTGGATGTGCGTGCAGATGCCTATAATCCTAGCTGGTGAGGACCACAGAACACACTGCCCAGCTCCAGTGCTGCCAAGTCTGTAGGCTCCAGGCTCAGTAAAAAGAACACCTCAAAAGAAAAGTTGGAGAGCAATTAAGGAAGAAAACACACACACACACACACACACACACACACACACACACACACACACA